>OZ010788.1:233928812-234201312 GCA_963932465.1 Maratus speciosus
TCAACATCGTCAATGAGAAAAAGGTCTTAATGACACATCGCTAACTCCTCCAAATACTTAGCCCACTCAAGCTACATTCCTTCAGGACATTCAAGCATCCAAGAATCAGCTTACAACCAGAAAGAAATTCACTTCTCGGTAAACAGCTACGTAGGCACACTGGGGAAGAATAGCTTAACACTAAATGATGACAGAAACCATTCCACAAGAATACGATGAAGATATGAAAAACTACGATGTATTTAAAAAGCTATGTTGTCTAAAAACTAGAATATGAAATCGCTTTCTATTATACTGCATGACCAATGGCGAAACTCCACAATACAAACGAAGAGAAGAACTAAAAAACTGAATGAAGATCCGAGGAGGGAAAAACCCTTTTATGCAATAGCTAGCGGTGCACGTGCCGACTCATTCCCTTTCGGGAACGTTCGATGAGCAGTGATTCGCCGGAGTGGATTACGTCATCTAATTCATTCATGAAGACAGCCACCGCCACCTGGCGAAAGAAAAACCGCGTAGTATGATCTACAACATTGAAAGTGATGCCTGGCAAATTACACCATCGGAAGTTTGAAAAACGTAAACAAAGTATTTAAAGGAACGTAACTTAAAGAACCTGAAAAGACTTCTTAAATAATTAAAGGATAAATGGATTAGAACAGAATAAAGGTAAGTTTTATTTCAGAATAAATTATATTTGAATAAAGTTACTTTGGTAAAAATAAAGTGCAATAAATAAAGTACTGCATATTATATTGTAATAAGTTAAAGAGGTATTTAATACTGTTAGAGGCATTGAGAATAAAGAAACTAGCTTGTTAATTCCTAACAATATGGCTTCCGGAAACCAATCAAATTATAGAGTCCTCTAATGTGTCTTTTGACGAGTCTCGTTGTGGTCCGGGGCGCAGTGGAGCTGCACTGGGCGCCGAAGATTACAACCTCTTCCCACACGAAGGTGGATTGAATCCAGAAAGCGCTGGGGAAGTTGTATCTGGAATACTGCCAGATCCTCCCGGTGAACTACCACGTGATGGAGATGGGGTTGTGGATTCGGGTTCAAATGTTTTAGTTCAGCCTTCCACTGATTCCCAGTTGAGAGAGGTTAAATGGTTGAGGAAGCCTTCTGTTCGTAAAAGGGGTGACAGAACGGATATTTATTATTTTGAAGAGGGCACTTCTCATCGTCTCCGGTCTCTTAATGAAGTTGAGAAATATTGTAAAGATAATAGTATAATTTTTAAACCTGACTTATTTGATTTTTCGGCCTCAAATAAGTATACAGGCATTGTTCCTATTCAATCTATTCCTTCTGACTCTGACTCTGATTTTGTGACTTCAAATTGTATTCATCCTATAGCATGACTAGGCGGTTTGAATGATATTCCGAGAACTTATAAACAAGCTTGTAGATCCGTAAATGGTGCGATCTGGCAGAAAGCAATGGAGCAAGAGATCGAGGTGATGAAAAACAGGAAGGTTTGGCATTTGACAGATTTGCCGGTCCATATCACTCCAGTAGGGTGCCGATGGGTCTACACGGTGAAAAGGGATGAAGTCGGAAGAATTGCTCGATACAAAGCCCGGCTTGTTGCCCAGGGATTTAAACAGGTGAAGGGAGTCTCGTATGATGACACCTTCAGCCCTGTGGTCAACTTTGGAGTAATTCGCTTCTTCTTCTCCCTTCTCGTTTCGTGTTGCGGGTGGTCGCACACTCAGTGCGACGTCACCTGCGCCTATCTGTATGCGCCTTTAAGAGATGATGTGTATATGCTTCAACCTCCCGGTTTTGCAATCCCTGGAAAAGAGCACCTGGTTTGCAAGCTGGATCGCGCCCTTTATGGCCTGCACCAGAGCGGCAGGGAATGGTTCTACGAGATCCATGAGGTACTTTTAAGGCTTGGCTTTAGGAAAATTTCTTCTTGTAATTGTGTATATTTGCTTGGATCTAGGGTGGTCCTGTTATTATATGTGGATGACATTGTTATCTTTGGTTTTAATCAGGATTTCATTGATAAAGCTTTATCTTTGTTAATGGGTGAATTTGATATAAAGGTTCTTGGCAGAACTCGTAAACTTTTAGGTGTAGAGTTTGAGGAAACTGAACGTGGTCTTGTTCTGCATCAGAGTAACTATATTGAAGAGGTCTGTCGGAGGTTTAGTAAATTTAAGATTCCATTTTCCTCCTTGCCTATTAGTAAAGGTGCTGTCTTCTCAAGGTCTAACTGTCCCACCTCTGATTCTGAAGTTGAATATATGTCTCATTTTCCTTATAGAAGTGTTTTGGGTTGTCTCTCGTTTATAGCAAATAGAACTCGCCCTGATTTATGTTATGCCGTAAATATTTTTTCCCAATTTCAGTCTAGCCCTGGTCTTTTTCATTGGGATGGACTTCTTAGACTTTTAGGTTATGTGAGATCTACCTCTAATTATAAATTGAAATTATCTTGTGGGTCAAATTTTCTTTCTGTATTTTCTGATGCTGATTTCGCGGCTAATCGAGACGACCGAACCTCGATCGGCGGCCAGATTGTCCTGCTTGATAAATCTCCAGTCGACTGGCGCACTTTTAAGGAAAAGTGTGTTAGTTTGTCGACCATGGAGTCTGAATTTGTCGCGATGACAGAGGCCGTTAAGAACCTGGTTTGGTTTGATCGAATACGCCGCGAATGTAAGATGTTTTCTGAATGCCAGGGTAGGGCTGTTATGTTGGTTGACAATCAGGCGGCAATAGATTTCGTGAAGTCCCCTGTGGAAAATTATAAATCGAAGCACATTGATGTAAAATTGTTTTTCATTAGAGATCTTTTCTATAAGGGGGATTTTGTTTTAAGGCATGTACGTAGTAAATCTAACCTCGCTGATGTCTTCACGAAACCTTTGACCAAGTTTGACCTTCAAAATTTTGTTAAAGCTGTTTTTATAACTTAGCATGTTTATTTTTGTCAGTTATACGTACCTTTTTAATCTTGCTATGTTGTTAAGACTTTTTTTTGGAAATTGTTAGCACATTGTTTTATCTGTCATGTCAAGTTCTTGAAGTACTTGTTAACATAGGAGTTTACTAGTTAATTTTTTTTGTAATTGACATGAACATATCGTTGTGTAATTTTTCCTTCTTGTCGTGCCAACATACTTAACATTCTATCTTTCTCCCTTGAACTTATATCTTGACCATTTTTTTCTTGAATGATGAGCATTTAATTCCCATCTGATTACGGAAATGGTGTTTCTTGGAGGCTATTTCCGGGTGGCTCGATCAGCCTACGGTACCGTTTCGGGTAGGTGACCCTTGTCCGGTAAATGACAGAGAGTCACTTTGGGGTAGTCCTCCGGAAATTACCGCTGTATGAGGTTCTGTGCACAGGCACTTTAATTTTTCTTTCGTAAGTCCTTCATTATAAAGTTTGGCAGTGTCTATAGTCCCCGCTCGTTATCAGGAATTTATTTTTTTTTGTTTTATTTTATTTAACTTTGTTTCTGGTTTAGTTTAATATAGCTTTGTTTAAATCTTAATTTTTAATTCTATTTTTATGTCATATTGTGGTTTTTAATTTTGACTTTTTTTTGAAATATTTAAATTTTTCAGTAAATGTTTCTTTGGTAAAGTTAAAAATTAAAAATTTACACTTTTCTTAAATTATTTAGTCTTCTTGATTAATGGTTAATTATTGTGTTTTTGGATGATTATGTATTTCTAATGTTTTCCTCTTTACTTCTAGGCATCTAGAAGCACATTTCTTATGTAAATGGTTCTGTTCATCAGAAGTCTATTTGAAGAATGTGTAAACACTTTTTTTGAATATATGTGTTAGTAGGGCCTTAATTTACGTCCTCTTTTCCTGTTTTTTTTAGAAGTATTTGAGGCCTTTGGAAGTAGTATTTAGAAGTATTAGCCTTCATCATTAACTAGTTTTTTTTGTTTAAATTTTTCTGCTGAAATAGCAGGTTTTTTTTAGAACTTTCAGGGTTTTTTTTGGTCAAGGAGTTCATTGATGGAGAAAATTATGAACTATTGTTATGTAATTTATCCAAATTGGGTAAATACCTTTGATATGTTGTGGTACGTATATTTAAAATTATTGTACTTATTGAATTGTGTATTTATTTATAATATGTAAGTTTTCTATATACTGAATGTTAGATAAGAATTGTGAGTAATTGTGACTCTTAAAGTTCTTGGTTCCAGTTCATTTTGATAATGTTTAGTGACTTTCTTTTGTCATTTCTGAATACTAATCTGTTTATTTATTTTGGCTTTTTTTAAAAAGGCTTTTAAACTCTTAGTTCAATTTTTTTTGATTTTGGATATTCTTACGGTTTTTTTTCTGTTTACGGATTGTCTTTGCAGATTTCCGAAGCAATGAGAGGGGGGGCATTGATGGCAGAATAAATTTTGTTCTCCTTGCTTCGTCTCTTATCGCTTACCTTAAAGTACCAGTCTTTTGTTTACTTTTTATATATATTTTCTTTATTACAGTTTCATTAATAGTTAACATTTATTCATCTTTATTTACTTAAATATATTACTTATCTCTTCTGTAATGGTCCTTAATTGGAAATCCTTTTGATTTGTTTTCTATGCGGTGTTTACTTTGTGAACATCATTGAATTTTTGCCGTTCGCCATGCTGTGAATTAGCCACGTCGTGCATAGAACGTTTCATGATCGATAAGACGTATCGATATCACTTTCACTTTGTCGCCAGATGGCAGCACAGAATCTTTTAGAATCGAATAAATCGATTCATCGTTTCTGGTTTTTGCATATCCATAATGATATCGGCTGCTCATTGGTTGCTGTGGTTCTTCTTGGAATCACGTGCTTTTTCTTTGATCGTATATAGCCTTGGCGTGTTGTGATATCGTGGCCCTTTCGTTTTGCTTCTCCCATGAGGGGAAGTATTTTCAAGAATCTTGAACGTTCGCGGGACGGCGTTCATGGAGTTTATTATTTTGAAAGTATTGAATGAGTTTTATTTTTTAATGTGGTTTTAATCAAGCTTTAATCAACTGTGATATTTTTATTAATGTTAATTAATGTGCAATTAAACATCTGTTCCTGCTGTTATGAATTTCATCAGCCTTGCTCTCGCCTGTGAATATTATCAGCTGTAATCTCGATCTGTGATATTTTTAAATAAACTGTGTGTACCAAAGTTCAATCATGCCTCAGCCATTTTATTTATACAGTTAGAGGAATGTCTTTCATATTTCACTGACGTTTCGATGCACTCTTCAGCTCACTCTTGCCAGCTAGACTTTCACGGCGTTGTTCTGCTCTTTTAATAGTTTCCTTTTTTTTAATGGCATATCAGCACAAGTTATATGCCCTAAATTATTATATACTATCAATATAGTACCTGAAAATCAATTAGTTTGTTTTATACCTTCACTACTAACTAATTTGAATGTCAGATATATGGACAATTCTTTTGAACTTGAGGCAATTCCTTCTATTTTCTTATCATAATCGTAATTTGGTTGATTATCTCCAGAACTACTGGGTAGATTTTAATGAAATTAGGTATGTAAGTAGGTTGATAAAAGGCAAAAAAACATTCAACAGTTCTCGCGTAAGACTCATCAGCATCAGAAGGTACATCAGAAGGAAGCAACTGAACTTACAATATTAAACTAAAAAATCGGTTAATAGGAGTATGTTCCACTCTTACAGTTATACAGCTCCCACAACGTGAGTTCATACTGGAAATCAGGCAGTTTATGAGTTCCTGTGGCAATTAGTCTCATTCCTTCAGCAAAGCTGTTTTCAAGCACTCAGTTGTTCTGGAAGGTGGAAAACGAGTTTTAATTGTCCTGCCCAGAGCATCCTAGACATGCTCTATAGGGTTTAGGTCTGGAGATCTGACGGATCAATCCATCAAGTGAATATCCTCACTTTCCAGAAATTCTTCGAACAGATGAGCTCTATCTGGGAGCAATTGTAGTCCATTAAAATTCAATCAGGGCCAACTGCATCCCTGAAAGGAAAAACATAGGGTACAAAGATATCATTACACCTCAGACCAGTCACAGAGCCTTTGCCAAACATAGAGAGGGGTGTGCGCTCATCCAACATGGTGCCTGCCCAGACCATCAAACCTCCGCTGTCATAATTGTCTCTTTCTCGGATGTTGGGAGGCAGGTATTGGATCCCTGTTTTTCTCCAGATAAGCCCAGGATAAAATGAATACCAAGCTTGCTTGGGAACTAAACATCGAGAGTCTCGCATTGAGCTGACCACCCGGCCGGGACACATGCTGCATAGCACCTCGGAGCCCAGGGTCAAGTAAACAGCATTAGGCACTGTAGGCCCTGATCCTTCATGTGTCGTACAGCCACAGGTTTAGTTTTTTTTAGGTTTTCTCCAGACGAAAGTACGTTGAGAATTAGTGTTTAGGCTGAACCAAGACTCATCAGTGAATAGAACAGTCCTCTAATGATCCCTGGTCCAAATTCGATTATCTCTGCATCAAGAAAAACGGGTTTTCCCGTGCGCAGAAGTGAGCTGACGCAAGCAGCAGGTCTTATTGCAAACAGCCCTCTGTCATGTAGTCTTCTGCAAACAGTAACCCTTGAAAATCGGCTTCCTGTAGCCGCATAAAGGTCACGAGAGGCCTGCGAAGATGCTGCACTTCTGTTACCCCTCGCTGTAATAGATAAATAGCGATCTTTATTGACCATCGTGGTTCTTGGACGACCTTGTCCAGGCTTTCTCTCTATCGATCTAGTATCCTTAAACTGTTTCCGTAAGTTCGATACGACATTGGGCATTACATTGAAGTCTCCAGGAATCTGTACTTGAGACTACCTTGTTTCCAGTCTCACCGCTATTCGCCACCTCATTCCAGCATTCAAACATTGGTGCTTACACATTTTTATTGTTTGCTTTTGAATTTCACCGTATGTAGCAAAAAAAACACTAAGATATTCGGCGAAGTGTGCGAGCGAACAAAACGTGAAAATTGCCACGCTCACTTATAAAGCCTGTTCTTCTACTCGCTCCGCCCATACACACATGTACGCTTACGTGTTCAACACTAAATAGTTGCATCTTTGTTTTGGATAAATATGACCATAGACATTCCAATCGCACAATAATTCTAATGCACAAGCTAGGCCCTTTTCACATTTCTTATTAACTTTACAGAAAACCTCATCATCTTTAATGAGTTCTTCTGAATCGCTCGTTTTTTCGCTGTAAGCAGCGTAGAGCTTGCTACGTCGAGATTGTTTCTGCAATAGCGACGGATTATAATAAGTATAGTGTCAGAAAAATTGCAGCAATTCTTTTCTGGCATAGTCTTTCATGACTTTCGCCAAGCCAGACAGAGTACTAAAAGCTTCTTCAGCAAGTTCATTTAAAAATTTAACCTCTCTGAAGCGTCGAGGATCGAACCAAGCATTGTCTTTCATGGGCAAGTCATTTTCAGTAAATCGTGTATTCGACTGCTGAATAGCTGCGTGTAAAATGACATTATAAACGTTTGCCTTAAATAAGCCAGATGGTAATCCGATAATACTTCTTCATCATCGTGAGAATATTCACCATATCGACGTTTCATTGTAAATTCTCTTTTCCGGTAGGAAACTCAATTTCAGTGGTGTACTCCTTTTCTATTACTTGCTTCCGAAGTTGTTCTTCAAATTCATAAGTATTTTTCATAGTCATATCAAAATTATGTCGTTTGTGTAGGAGATTGGATTTCAGAGTTTGAATTTTGTTAGCAGGAGTTAAGTAGCCTAGGCTGCTTATCTATGCATATATTACAATGTAGGCATAGGTATATTGAATAGGTCGCTTAAAATGGTTGCTATTAATATATGCTGAAACTTGCACCAATTATTAATCGGTGATCTTGCAGAAAAAGATACATGTGACGGAAAATCGTCCATTTCGGTGATACTTAGAAGGCACTTAAGCAATGTTAAAAACTTATATTGATCTTTAAAAGATTTCGAAGACTTTCCAAACATGCTATTAGATGCTCGAACCTTAATCCATCACTCAGTAGCGCTTACTTTTTGTAATCGGCAAAGAAGTTTATTTCCACCTACAGATTCCTTATTCACTGAAGTCCATGCTTTCATTCGCTCATATCACTCTGAGCTAAACAACTTTCTAGCTCGCTTTAAGACCAAGAAGTTCGTTGTCAATTTGCAACATTCTGTTGCATCTGCCAGGAACAAACTAAGCACATGCGCATATCATTGAACATGCTGTATATTTGGATTGTCTTTTTCAGTTGTGCCTGCAGACCTTTATATCTCTCACTCATATTTGCTGCACCATCAAAAGAAGTGCCAACTATTTGTGAAGAAGGGAGTTTAAATTTTAAGTTTTTCTTTTACTTGGAGATAGAAGGCTTCCCCTGTTGTTTTTGGGGCATCAACCAATTTTAAAAACTAACCTTCACTTTACCACGCTGCTCATAATGATCACAAAATGACAACTGCTTCATTACCGATATATCTTTTGCGAAATTTACCTGCATACTGAAGGGACCTGACTGTTTTGCATCATCGGCAATGTTTATTTGGATCTGAATGGAGAGATAAGCAATTAACTCATTTATAAATTACTTGGACAGAAATGTGATCAACGACCTCTTCCATGCCGTTTGGGATTTTCATTTTGTTCTTCTTTCAGCTCTATTCTAGCCTTCATCACACTTTCTGAAGAAGATCCTCTTTCTTGACTTTTCTCCATAGCCTGTGCTACATAACTGTGCAAAATTTTATTATATTTACATAACAGCATATAAAAAATTGCCGTGTTTAACGTCTCTATTATTCAAGTCTGCCGCTGCCTCCTCTTGTTTTTCTTTATAAGTTAATCCATGCCTCCCGAGATCCTTGATCTGTAGATTATTCCTAGATATGTAAGCTAATCCTTGCCTATCTTTTGTTACTACGCAAGTGGCAAGTGCCCGCAGGTAGACCCATCCCACCAAACAATTTCGCACCCTTCACTGACCATATGTGCTTTTTACTTTATCTCCTACCTCTCAGCTTCTGTACAAAATGAGTAATTTGCACAGATGTGACAAAAATTGCTGATGGGAGAGGGAAGGTAGAAATTAAGACTTACCCGATCAAAAAAGGGGGGAAGAAATGTTTCACGGAAAAAAAAAGGAAAAGAAAAATTGACATTCATAATTTTTTTGTTTTGTTTTATTAAAAAGAAAAAAAAACTACAAAAATGTATTTTTTTTTGGGGGGGGGGGGGGGCGGCACTACACCCATTTGGCCCACCAAGAAAAATTGAGTTCCATAAGTATTATTTTTTTTTACTTTTATTGAAAAGAAAGAAAAATAATAAAAATGTGTTTTTTTGGCCCACTACACCCGTTTGGCCCACCCCGCGATTGCGGGATAGTGGGGTGGGCCAGTCCGCCCTGTTGTTTTGTTATCTTTAGACGAAATTCGAGGTTGCTTTTTAATCTTTTGACAAAATTTGTGTTCATTTCACAATCTTTTGACGAAACCTGCAGTTATTTTGCGATCTTTTGAAGAAACCTGCGGTTCTTTCGCGATCTTTTGACGAAATTTGCGGTTCTTTCGCGATCTTCTGACGAAATGTGCGGTTATTTTGCGATCTTGTGATGAATTTTGCATTTTTTCCGTAATTCGTCACGAAAATTCGCGGTATTTTTATGTCCGAATTTTCAGATGACCAATTTTTTTTTTTTTTGAACTGAATGTCTTAAACTTTCGGAACATAATCACCCCTGATATACGGTACATATTATTCTGAGATCGATTTTGTGAAGGTTGCCATACGGATATTTTTATTTCTACTGAAATTGTTCTATCTCAGGGAATTATGGAATTCGTTAAAATCGAAATCAATTGTATATGCTTCTGAAAAATTTCCCCCGATCCTAGATCGCCGGATCGGACATATTCTGCACCCCTGCATGTGAACAGTACATATTTCACTTAGTTAATTTGAAATAAAAAAATTCAAAAAATTACCAATAGATGGTAGTACTGGTACCACCTTTAGGCTGAATTTTCAGAACAATAAGCCATTTTGATTTCTGGTTGTTGTCATTTGTTTGTTTTAGAAGGTGTGAAGTAAAAAAGTCTTCTAAGTTATTGAAGTAAAAATTCATTTAAGACATTTTTTAAAGTAGAATATCAGCATTGCATTCTATAGTGGCATTAATTAGGTAAGTCTACAAAAAGTTTTGTTTCCTTATTTCAATTAAAAATATCTTTTTTTTATAAGTTAAGCTTAAGTTGGTAGATGGGGCACTTGTGAACAGAACATATGGGGGCAGATGTGAACAGTTCACAAGTGTATTTTTTAAGTCTGTAAATGCATTTTTTTTTTTTTTTTTTTTTTTTTTTTTAGTTTAAAATTTAATTACCCTTGTCAAACATTGAACTATAAATTCAATGTTTTTAGGATTGCTTCACAGTTTGAATTTACTGGAAGTTAGATAACAATTAAAAGTGGTGGTTTTCTGTAAAAACCAATATGTTTATTTGTTATTATTTAATGATTTCTAGTTTTAAACATATTTATTTTCTCTTAGCCCATATTAAAATATTTGTTAGATATTTTATTTTATGAAAGTAAAATTTAGTTGGCCAAAAAAGTGATAAGTAGTATTGTAATAATCACCATTTTTTTATCGCAGTTTTACCAATTTTTAAAACCATGATGCACAAGTTTGTTATACACATTGCACAACATTTAAAAAAAAATAATAACAACACAATAACAGAATTATTCAATAACTTATTTAAAAGTAACGCAGTTTTGCTATGCTTGACTCAAAAGGAGTAGGTATATCAGTGTATAATTTTACCAATAATTTCTTGTATCTATATTAAAACAGATATTGATTTATTAACACAACTAGAAAGAGGGCATCTAATTAGTTTTTATCACAGTTTTTATTTTAAAAAAATTATTTTTGTCTTATTTATGCATGCGTTCACATGTGCCCCAGGTATGTTCACAACTACCCTTCCCCTGGGGCACATGTGAACAAATTTAGACAATTTTTAGAAGGATGATATAAGTTAGAAATTCTTCATAAATGCATCCAAAAGTTTCAGCAAAAGAACAAACAGATTCTAAATATTCATATAAATCAATTTTTGGTTCAATAGCTCATAACAATTTTTTAAAATAGTCAAAAAAAAAAAAAAAAAAAAAAAAAAAAAAAATTGTTTACATGTGCCCCTCTCTCACCTAAATACATGCCAATGGCAATTTTATATCCCAATGCAACAGGTGAAAATAATAAATGAAATTTATGCAGTGGTAGCATTGGACATAAATATGTTATATACAAGAGTCGACCCTTGTTATATCACTCATTCATATATGTAGCTCTGTTTCCGTGCCTTCTGAAAAAATAAGCTGTAGTTTCATTGCATTTTTACTTTCCATATGCATACAGTTTAAAGAAAATATTTTAATCATGATCAAAACCTGACTATGCGAATATTGGTATATTTTTACATTTTGAAGTGCCCTAAATCCATTTTAGCTATTTTTACAGTCATTCATATGTATGTGTGGATTTATACATGTACATTAAAATTTCCTCATGCTGTCAGGTCCCCAGAGCTCATCTTTGTAAAATTAGTTTCTAAATTTTTATTTATTGTTATATTATTATTTATTTGAATTCACGGTATTTTTTAAAGTGGTCGAAAAGTTGAGTTTTTAGTTGTCCTTTCAGTTTTTCTTAAGTAACTGTATTTAAATATTAATTGTATTATGAATCTCTCTGAATTTTGCTAAGAAATTTGGGTACTACTTGATTATCCCATCGACCAAAAAACTATCGCCAAACTATAAGATTTAATGCCAATAATGACTGATTGTAAATGTCAAATTTACTTGACATGAAACACTTTACACGTGTTTATTACGTCATCAAGTGATTTTTAATTCTACGTTTTATTTTTATTAATGTTTTACTAATTTATTTTTCTTTCGTTATTTAAAATAAAAATTATGCCATTTACATAATTTGGCTAATAGTTTGGAGATTTGTATAATTTGGCGACATTGGTCGACGGGATAACCAAGTACTACCGAAGTTTGTAATATGTGTGTAAACAAACACATATTGGAGACAAACACAAAATATTTTCTTGCATGTTATCTTTCTTAATTTTTTAATGCCCTTAGTTATATCACACTTATTTAATTGTATCCCAACAGATGCAATATAACAAGCGGTCACTGTATTATTTAATCCATGCCTTCAGTTTTGAATGTAAATTGAATCATTTGACAAAATCTGAAAATAGGAAAGTCGTGACACTTTTGAAAAGTAGTTTTTAGTTGCTACTTTTTAAAAACAAGTAGTTGTCATTAACATTTTCATTAAGGTAGTTATAATTTGCTACAATAAAAAAGTAGTTTTTCCCAATCTCTGTATACAACTAACTCTTTCAAAAATGTAAATGTTGTAGAGCTTAAAATTCTGAGTAAAATGAGTACCTACACTTAATAGTTTTGTTGATCATTAAGGTCACAATTTTATTTCAAAGTTTTAGCCCAGTGGTCAGGGGGTTGAACTCAGAATAATTATGAGAAAATTGGAAATTGTTTTAAACCCTTCAGTTTAGGTCTAGAATAAATATACTAAGTTTTCCCCCTTGTACTAGGTGAGCATTAGAAAATATGTATAGATTTATAGTAAAAAAACATGTTTTTTTTTTGTTGTTTTTTTTTTTTTTTTTTTTTTTATACCATAACAATAGCTTAAAACAACTAACTGTATCAAAAACATTGTCAATGTAAATGTTGTAGAGCTTAAAATTCTGAGTAAAATGAGTGCCTACACTTAATAGTTTTGTGGATCATTAAGGTCACAATTCTGTTCCAAAGTTTTAGCCCAGTGGTCAGAGGTTTGAACTCAGAATAATTATGACTATGAGAAAACTGGAAATTGTTTTAATTCCTTCAGTTTAGGTCTAGAATAAACGTACTAATTTTTCCTCTCGTACTAGGTGAATGTTAGAAAATATGTACATATTTATAGTCGAAAAACATATTTTTTTAATTACCTTCATACTATCTCAAAACAACTAAATCTATCAAACATTATCAATACAAATGTTGTAAAGCTTAAAATTCTGAATAAAATGAGTACTCACATTAATATTTTTGTTGAAAATTAAGGTCGTAGTTCTATTTAAAAATTTTGCTTTAATCGCTGTTCAAGAACTTGAAGCCAGGAGAGACCAAGTTATCAATTGCCTCTGCCTCCAATTGTTATATACATGTATTTTTTTTAAATTGTTAAGGTCTTCACGATGTTTTTATAATTATTTTAGAGAAGGATTATAATTTAGTAATTATCGAGAAAAAGATACATGAATGACAGCTGTCTTACATGTCATTTCGCAATTTATACTGCCAACCTCAAACCATAGTTTTAAAAGAAAGATTTTTTCTACGTAAAGATTATAATACTTTTTTTTCAATATTCTGAAGGTTTTAAACTTTTATGAATTTAACTTGAGATGCTTGTATACTAGTCAAAAAGCATTTTTATTATCTTAGATCATTTCGTAAAATATCAAAGTTTAAAATCGTGCTTTTGGTTGACCTTGAATTCCTCTAGAGACAAGGCTCCTGCACACTCATTTGCTCACACCCCGTTACACCCAATCCTCACACTTTATTTTCAACCTCCTCAATTCTAATACATACCCACTGTTATTCACTCTATAACACAGAACGTCATATTAAATATTATGTGTATTTCAAGTACAATATTGGAAATAATAAACAATATTTCCCATAATTTATGAATCATTTTTGAAATATGCTAAAAATCATGAAAAAAATGCACTTTTTAAGTTATTAATTCAATTTTTTAATCATACATTTCTTTATAAAAACTACCATTTTCATGTTTTTATATGCAATAGTGTTTGCATTATAAGCAGAGAAATTGAAAAAAAAAATCACATTGAATAAATTCAATTATAGCAGCAGCATTAGTTAGTTTTTTTTTTTTTTTTTTTTTTTTTTTTTTTTTTTTTTTTTTTTAAGAATAAAAAGGTTTTAGTTCTACTTGTAACAGCTCCTATATCATCAATAATAGTTGTAATTTCTTTGTTTTTATGACCATTTTTACTTTCTTCTATCTTCAATAGAAGAAAGTATTGTAATCGAAATTTTTTTCGACTTCCGGTTTTCGACGGATTTGCATGTTTTAGGGGTCAGAGATTCCAAAAAACATGTTTATAGAAAATGTCTGTCTGTCTGTGTGTCCGTCTGTCCGTCTGTCCGTCCGTCCGTCTGTCCGTCCGTCCGTCTGTCCGTCTGTCCGTCTGTCTGTCGCCATTGTACCATCAAAAAGTGTATGAAGTTATGTATAGAATTAAACCAAAATTTTATTATAAGTTTTTGGTTATGGCAAGCAGGTCCTCCCGGAATTTGGAAAAAATTCGCCGGTAGGGGGCGCTGATATAACAATTTTTGTGCGATTTTGAATATTGTACCATCCAAAAGTGTATGGAGTTATGCATAGAATTGAACCAAATTTTCAGTTTAAGTTTTTGGATATGACAAGCAGGTCCTCCCTGAATTTAGAAAAAATTCGCCGGTAGGGGGCGCTGTAAATGCGTTTTTGTGCCATTTTGAATATTGTACCATCGAAAAGTGTATGAAGTTATGCATAGAATTGATCCAAATTTTTATTTTAAGTTTTTGGCTATGGCAAGCAGGACCTCCCTGAATTTGGAAAAAATTCGCCGGTAGGGGGCGCTGTAATAGCGATTTTTGTGCGATTTTGAATATTGTACCGTCCAAAAGCGTATGAAGTTATGCATAGAATTAAACCAAATTTTTATTTTAAGCTTTTGGATATGGCAAGCAGGTCCTCCATGAATTTGCAAAAAATTCGCCGTTAGGGGGCACTGTAATAGCGATTTTTGTGCGATTTTGAATATTGCACCATCGAAAAGTGTATGAAGTTATGCATAGAATTGAACCAAAAAAAATTTTTAAGTTCTTGGCTATGGCAAGGAGGTCCTCTCTTAATTTGTAAAATAATCGCTCGTAGAGGGCGCTGTAATAGCGATTTTTGTACAATTTTTGTGCCATTTTGAATATTGTACCATCGAAAAGTGTATGAAGTTATCCATATAATTGAACCAAATTTTTTGTGCATGTTTCTGGCTATGGCAAACAAGTCCTCCCTGAACTTGAAAAAATTCCGAAAGAAGGGGGCGCTATATTTCCGATCTCTGTGCCATTTTCATTATTGTACCATCGAACAGCGTATAAAATTATGCATACAATTGAACCAAAATGTTTGTGCTTGTTTTTGGCTTTGGTCAACAGGTTCTCCTTGAATTTGGAAATATTGCGCAGTAAAGGGGCTCCGTGCTAGCGATTTTTGTATACTTTTCTTGATTTTTCGTAGTTCTATTGTGCATTGGCGGCTCATGCAGCGGCGGGAACTCGCTTCCTGCTAAGCCGGCTATTCGCAAACAGCTGATAACGACAGAATAAGGAAAAATTAATAATTTTAACAAATATCATGATATAGATTAACTCGTTTTTAGTCCGTTTAATTGACTTGAGCAGAAATTTAAGATGAAAATCAAAGTTGGTATAGTATTGAACTAATAATATTGAAGTATTAACATGTGTAACTAGGTTTTGAAATATTAAGATGTATAAGATAGAAGAAAGTTTTGGGATTGGCACATCCAACTAGTTTTCTTTCAATCTATTCATTATTGCTCCTCAATTTAATCTACTTTGTTTGGAAAGTGAACAGTCTTATTTTAGAGTTTTTTGCTTTACTTATTAATGTTTTAAGAACTTTTCCTTTTTACTTTCTTCTATCTTCAATAGAAGAAAGTATTGTAATCGAAATTTTTTTCAACTTCCGGTTTTCGACGGATTTGCACATGTTAGGGGTCGGAGATCCCAAAAAACATGTTTATAGAAAATGTCTATTTGTTTGTGTGTCTGTCGCCATTGTACCATCAAAAAGTGTAGGAAGTTATTCATAAAATTGAACCAAATTTTTATTTTAAGTTTTTGGTTATGGCAAGCAGATCCTCCCTGAATTTTGAAAAAATTCGCCGGTAGGGGGCGCTGTAATAGCGAATTTTGTGCGATTTTTAATATTGTACCATCAAAAAGTGTATGAAGTTATGCATAGAATTGAACCAAATTTTTATTTTAAGTCTTTGGATATGGCAAGTAGGTCCTTCATTAATTTGGAAAAATTCGCCGGTAGGGGGCGCTCTAATAGCAATTTTTGTGCCATTTTGAATATTGTACCATCGAAAAGTGTATGAAGTTATTCATAGAATTGAGCCAAATTTTTTGTGTTTGTTTTTGGTCATGGCACGAAGGTCCTCCCTGAATTTGGAAAAATTCTGCCGGAAGGGAGCGCTATAATTGCAATGTCTGTACCATTTTCATTATTGTACCATCGAAAAGTGTATGAATTTATGCATAGAATTGAACCAAACTTTTTTGTGTATGTTTCTGGCTATGGCAAGCAAGTCTTCCTTGAACTTGAAAAAATTCTGCCAGAAAGGGGTGCTATAATTGGATCTCTGTGCCATTTTCATTATTGTACTATCGAAAAGTGTATGAATTTATGCATAGAATTGAACCAAATTTTTTGTGTACGTTTCTGGCTATGGCAAACAAGTCCTCCCTGAATTTGAAGAAAATCTGCCGGAAGGGGGGGGGGGGCACTGTAATAGCGATGTTTGTGCCATTTTCTTTATTGTACAATCAAAAAGTGTATAAAATTATGCATACAATTGAACCAAATTTTTTGTGCATGTTTTTGGCTTTGGACAACAGGTCCTCCTTGAATTTGGAAATATCGCGTGGTAAAGGGGCTCTGTGATAGCGATTTTTGTGTACTTTTCTTGATTTTTCGTAGTTTTATTGTCCATCAGCGACTCGTGCAGCAGAGGGAGCTCGCTTCCTGCTAAGCTTGCTATTCACAAACGGCTGATACAACAGAATAAGGAAAAACTGTTAATTTTAACAAATATCATGATATACATTAACTCGTTTTCAGTCAGTTTAATTGGCTGTAGCAGAAATTTAAGATGGAAATCAAAGTTGGTATAGTATTGAACTAATAATATTAAAGTATTAACATATGTAATTACTTTTTGAAATATTAAGATGTATAAGATAGAAGAAAGTTTTGGGATTGGCACATCCAACTAGTTTACATTTATTTTATGCTTGCTTGATAACCTTCTAAATTTATATTTTAACTAGGGGACTCTGCCTCCCTGCAAGCTATGCTCACCAACCCCGGCGCTCAGATACCTCAGAATCTAAAAGCACGCTAATTTGATCGACTTTAAAAAGATTAGAGAAGATTGAATTATAATGAAAAAACCTATAGCAATCTCCCTGTAAATGGGTTTCCATTCAATTCCCTTTGCGAAAATTTAAGGCTGAATCAGTTGCTGTTAAGACATCCAATGGTTGTTTTCGTGTTTGATTAAAGAAGATCAGTTAAACATTTGAAAAGAAGCTAAAATAAAATGAATTAAGTAAACAGAGTCTTTGCCTCCCGGTATTTTTTTAACAGCGTTATAAAACGATTGACATAATACAATTTACTGCTTTAACCCCTTCAAGGGTGGTGGTTCATTTTTGGACCACTTAATTTTAATTCTTAAATGTCACATTGGCACCAGAATATTGGAATGAAAATTTTCCTTTTATTAAGTAAGTGAACAAAAGCATTTTTGTATTTCGAAATTTGTTTGTAAATTCTGGTGCCATTCACTGATTTCAACATTTTACAAATAGTAGTACCTTGCCCCTGAAAGGGTTAAACGCATATTAATGTATTTATTATTTTAAAGTTTCCTTTCTCTTTTAATAATCGCGTGTAAATACAATTTTCAAGACATAATTTTCAATATTTTCCTGCTTTTAACACATACTCATTTAATAAAGTTTTTTTTTCTGTTTTTAATAGTAATGTGTAAATAAATTTTTAATCATTAGGAAATATTATTCTTTCCACTGTTTTTTAGAATTGAAAACAATCTGTATAATAATAGCCTAAGTCATGTGACTATTATCAACAGTTCCGGACAGATCCCTTCACTTTTTATATTCCAGGCATTCATTTTGGTACTTTAATGTTAGCCAGCCACAGGCGCTAAGTCGGCAAATATTATTCTATCGCTATCATTTTACTTATATTATAATAGTCCAAGTGATGTAACTGCCATAAACAATTACGGTCTGATCCCTTCGCTTTTCATAAGAAATGTTTCCATTTTGATTAAAAAATCAAAGTTATTTTTTCAAATAAAACTACATAAAAGTTGCAGTGATCGCAAAGAATTCTTGATACTTTTATGTTAGCCGGGTGCAAATCTCGCCAATATCTTTTTTTTAACTAGCCAGTTAGCATTTTTTTATTTTTCGAGTGGTAAATTAAAATGGTACTACTTGGTTATCCCATCGACCAAAAATCTATCGCCAGACTATAAGATTAAATGCCAATAATGGTTGATCGTAAATGTCACATTCACTTGACTGTATGGAAGTTCACGTATTTACGCCATCAAGTGATTTTTATTTCGACGTTTTATTTGTATTTTTATTGTTACACTAATTTATTTGTTCTTTCGTTATTTAAAATAAAAATTACGCCAATTTGTAGAATTTGGCGATTTATGTAATTTGGCAAAATTGGTCGACGGGATAACTTAGTAGAACCATTAAAACATTGCTTTAAGTTTGAAATTAAATGTCATGATTTGTTGCATTATTTAATCGGGTTTGGCGTGTTGTTTTTTTTACGACAATTTGGCGAAAACCTCGTTTTCAAATACCAGTTACATATGTATTTTTAAGTTATTTTCTATTATTTTTAAAATGAAATAACAATAAATAAAAAAAAATAATTAATAATTATAGAACAAAACAATTTATAACACTTTTTTTTATAAATAAAAGAAAATAAATGTAAATAAACATTTATTAATAAATAAGCTACAATATCCGTGTTACCATGTCAGGCAAAATAATGCCATTTTGGCACCAATTAGGTACCCCGGTGCATGTATGACATCTGCATCTAATATTTTTCTTTTTGTTTCGTTTTAAAAAAAGAAAGAAGTGAAAGCCATTAATTTTAAATGTTTCAGTTTTAAGTGAAAGTTTTGTATTAAATAAAATGATAATGAAATACAAAAAGAAAAAGCACTGTTCTTAGCATACATTTAAGGGAGGCCAAACTGGTCTCCAAATTAGATTAAAATAATAACCTTTTCTAAAATATGAAAAAAAATATCTGTAATGAAATGATTAAAATTTGAGTTGCCATCATTAGACAAAAGTATTTAAAATTAGAAAAAAATTAATATTTCGAAAACTAATTTCAATTTAAAATTTCTAATATCAGTTTTGAGATCTGCGAATCAATACGGATTTTTGGTGTTAATTTCATCATAAAGTATTCCATATTTTTGGAGAAATCGCCATGAAACAGTATCAGTTGTTTAATCAGTTGTTTCAAAAAATCGTTTATAAATTCATTTCATTAGGATTTTATATGTATAGAGTAGATTTAAATTGTTCCTTTTAATTTAGAAATTTTCTGTCCTGTACTATCTTCTCCATATCAATATTGCCTGTTTCAATTATATATATATATATTAAATGAATAAATTCGATACTTTTTAAGCTCACCTGTTCCTTTTTCCGTATTCTTCAACTCTGTTGTTCTCCATTATTGATTATTGAAGACTAAATCATTTGAGAAAGTAATAACTATTTTTCCTGATACACCTTCAAATCCATATGCTCCAGATCATGTTTCAAATGATTGTCAACTACAAAAAATTTCTCTGAAGAAACATTTTAAATAGGGCTAGTTTTAGTAATATTCTCTGAAATTTATTCACATATACGAAATAGGTGAGTGTTTGGAGTTCCAAATTCAAATGCCTACCTACAGATGTTAAATGGCTGTACAGTACCTTTTGATGTTTTTAAGATTTTGGTAAGATTCATTTAATTCTCTCTGTATTGTTTCCATTTATTCCTTTGGATGTGCATAAACAGAAAAGTTTTCTATCAAGTTTTGTGTAGCCACACTCGTTATTTGACAGACATTTACAGGAGAGGGCAACTCACTGTTACTGTACTGTTTGGAGGAAAGCATCCATGAGGGTAATGTAGTTGGATTGTTTGTCAAGAATTAAGATAAAGCTTTGTAAGGTGTATATACCAATCAATGCAATGGGCTGTGGAAAAAAACAAAGTCATATTTGAAAAAATAGTGAGCTGATTTCTAACATTCATCTGATCTAAAAGTGTATACACATCACATCATCTTATTGGCATGAGACTACAGCTGCACATGCTAGTAATCTATCAAATTTATGATTTTTTCTGAGCTTCAGATCAAGTATATTTTTCTTTACACTAGATTAAACTAGCCATTGGGGGCCACCGTAATACTTACCCATCATGGATATACATAACATAAAATATGAAAAATAAATATGTGATACATGCTAAGCATTGTATCATGTTACTTTTATTCATAATTTAATTTACTTGGACTCCCTTAAATATACTTAATATAATACCTTAAGCTAATACTACTTTTTGTTGCATTAAAATATCTCAATTTGTTGATTTTCTGTAAGCAAGTAAACACTATTGGTTTACAATGGAAGTCTATGGGAATTTGGCAAAATATTAGAGATACCGCCAATTTGGCATTACTTTTGGCAACTCATTTTGGTCGCCAAATGTGGCAATATATCGCCAAGTTGGTTCCAAATTTGGCAGCATTTGATGACATAACAGAGTCCCTCCTATGGTAACCCCCCTTATAGGTATGGAGATGCATTAAATGCTTGACATTTACGATAAGCCATTATTGGCATATAATCTTATAGTTTGGCGATAGTTTTTTTGTCGGCGGGATAATCGAATAGTACCGAATTGTGTAAAAGAAACATCCTTGTAACTCGAAAAATTATAATCATATAAACTAACAGTTTACTGCATCAGATTAATCGTCTCATTTCCAGTTAAAATATATCTTTGAATTGAAATTTGAATGAAATACAGGGTCATGAAAAATCAAAGAGTGTGAAAAATATGATTACAAATATCTCGGCAACTAATTGCCTGATCAACTTCATTCTTTATGCAAAATTTATGTTCTTTTATTGTCTTTTATATTCACTCATTCAAATAAACAATTTCGAAAATTTTTGTATACCTTTTATCAGAACGAATATTTCGAGAGTCCGAAAAAAATAGTTCCGGATAATCGAGGTTACTGATATTCAATAGGCTTCTTCCCATTATTACTTCCTAAGTACACACCAAATTTCAAGTCTCTATCTCAATTTGTTTGGGAGATAGAGCCATTATAGACACACGCACCCAGACGGACGGCAAATTTTTTTTTCTTCTAAAAATATGTTTTTCTGAATCTCCAGTGTCTGAAACGTGTAAATCCGTCAATTTTTTTTTTCGATTTTTAAAACAATTACAAGACTTACCCTATACTACACTACGTATTATGGGTTAGTAAAAATGGAAAATCAGAGTTAACAATATGAAAAACCAAAGATTGTTAACTTTAATTTTAAAGCTCACAGTACTGCACTTCAAAACAAAACAATATCATTCAAAAAAGAAGCAATCTGCTGCCACTTAAGCTGAAGCAAGCAAAATACACTTTATATGTCATTAAAATAATAATAAAAATCTATGAGTTAGTGATGTTTTCAATGATAAAATATTAGTAAATTTTAAGAAATGCAGATACCTGTTTCATCTTCCGTGACCTTATGTGATGACATACAAAACATAACACATAAACTGCTGTAGTTTACTCATTTTTGATGACATAGAAAAGTCAGTTTTTGGAATCAGTAAATCATGTCTAATAAAATTTATGAATAAAAAAACGTCGACAATGTTCTTTTTCCCTATGGCTGTGATAGTAAAAGGATGATGATATGACCTTTAGATTAAAGTTCTTCCTCTTTTAAAAGAACTTTACTTCCAGAACAAATTCTTCTAAAAGCCAATCACTGAAAATGTTACATGACAGCCATGATTTTTCTAGCACTGATATTTCAAAGGAAAATATTTCATATTATTAAGAGTTCTCGCTTTGGATTGAATTGATTTAGAATTTTTGTGCTTGAGACCACTGTACAGACCAGTAACATTTTAAAAGTCAAACCAGTTCCCTTACAGTTATATACAGTAGAAGATCTATATAACGCACAACTTTTCAGACGTAAACAATGAATTTTGCAGTTAAGAAGAATCTGAATTGCCACATTGTACAACATTGCCATTTTATAGAGGACAAAATTTGATACATTAATTCTTTATCTCCTTAATCCAGAAATTTTTAATAATAAAATTGCTATTATTACAATGAATAAACATTTTTTAAAATGAGTAATATAATGAATGATTTGATTTGGTGCAGGCCTAGTTTCAGACGTATTTGGTCTACAAGGTCTACATACTATATTATTTTACAAGGTAAATTGAATGATGTGTAAAATGTGATTATATAACGCACAACCATGCGTTTTTAAGTTTGCCTTATAAAGATCTTCTACTGTATTTAGTTAGTAGTTAACTTTTCTTCAGTAATAATAGCTAATTTCTCCTGAAAGCACTTCATTTGAGACAGATCTGCTAAAAGTTTCCACTAAAATAATGATTTGGTGAATGCCATGCTGTTTCTTCTTCACCTCAAACCAAACATTCAGATTTTTGCCCAACATGGCCCTCTTAATGATTTGCCAAGTTACTCCCTGCATTTATCTGTTTCAAATAATGTACTGAGAAAAATGTAAAACCATATTACAATACTGTACATTACTTAAGGCAATGGTAATTTTATAACTTTTATAAAACAAAAACTGAACATTTTACCTTTATTGGTGAGATTGCGGATAGCTTGAGAGAGATTTAGAAGAAAGAGGTGTGGGTGAGGGGGTGGGGGATTCATTCTCAATTTTAGTTAGATTATTGAACAATTAAATAATTTGCTGGTTTTTTAATCTCAAAATACATGAATTTTGTTGCCACTGGGAACATTGTATCATATGTATTGTATATATACTTCATGCCCATAAAAATCAAAAAAGAAAGAAGAAAAAAAAAAAGTAGTTGACTTAGCAACCTATTTCAGAAATAGGTATCTCAAAATGTGTGAATTTTGTTAATGCTGTGACCACTCTACCTCATGTATGTGTGCTTTGTGCCCAACTAAAAATATATAATAATTATTATTTTTAAATAGTACAGTCAATTTTGCTATTTTTATTCATTTGGACAATTTTATATTGACACACTCACTGTTCGAGGGCCAAATTTTTCTTTGAAAAAGAGATCAAATTTCTTATTCAAGAACTAAATTGTTTTATAACTGGGGTCTTCCAAGAAATGAGGTTTTACCGTTAACTGTTTTCAAAGCAATTAGCTTCATCTGTAGACTCATAACATTCCTTTTATTCTCCACAGCGCTCATTATATATATATATATATATATATGTTACTGTGAAAGACCGAAATCCGGAGAATGTTGACATTCACATAGTCGCTTGTTGCATGTCCAAAATATTTGCTAATTATCCTTATTTCTCACTTACACCGGCAAATATTGACATTTACCATGCAATAACGGTGAATGTTGAATATGTCTGAGAGTTGCATTTCATTTCCGTATTTCAGGCGTGGTAAAACGTCACAAGGGTGATGTAACTTTTTTGCCTCACTTGCTAAAGAAGAGTGACCAATCACGGTGAGGAGAGGGGTTAATCACTCGGTAGAGGGGTTTTCACATGGGGTACAGTGTCGGTGTTGTCCTAACCGCATTAAATTTAAATGCTGCTTTAGATATTATGGTCAGCCCGGGATTTTTTTTTTTTTTTTTTTTGACCTGCAGCTTTAGATTTTAGCGTGAGAAGAAGAAGGGATGATCGACATTACTTGCCTTCTTAATAGTGATAGCAGTTGTACTTGGATAAATGTTAAGCATTAAGATTTTAGTTTTACGTTTAACCAATAAAGAACTTGGAATTTATACCGTAGTGTACTTTTCTTCTATAAATCATACTTTATTATTAAAACACATTACGATATATGTCAAAATAGGAAAAAGCTTAAATAACAGCAGACGTAAATAAACTGTTGAACTTAAAAGAAACAATCCATTCTAAATGAGAAAAGTAAATAATACCAATAAAAAACTTACTTAATTATGTGATTGAAATCTTATTTATTGCAAAAACTTAAACTTTTAGGACACTTTGAATTACACAACAGTCCCTTGCTTTTACATCTGCATTTATTTGTGGAACACTTCCTTTGGGATTGTTCTGTTTAAGTAACATGTACTCATTTCAAGATTATTTTGATTTAGAGAATATTTAAACCTTAGTAATGAATAAAATAAAAAATGTAATTGTGTGATTTTAATCAATGATTTAAAAAATATCAAGTGATTAAAAGCGTTATTTAATCTTGATTAAAATCTAACTGATTTAAATCAGTATACCCTGGTGCAATTTAAAAATTAAATTTGATTACTTGGGTTTTCAGTTAAAAGTCAATATTTTATGAACATTACTGAAATTACATTTTTAGGAATGTCTGCATGGGAAATGGTATGTCCATTGCTGGAAATTGGCTAATTGAGCATTCCAGTAATTGATACAAGTCTTAAAACCATTAAAAAAATAAATTTTTAAATAATCATTAGTATATAAAACTAAAAGTTATCACTACCCTAACAAAAACATGCAAATTTTGCAAGAAAATAAAGAATATATAAATTTATTAAATGAAACCAGCTCTTGGCGGGTTCATTAAGATTTTCACTAAAAAGTAGTGAAACTTCGAAACATTATTTTCTGCTTCTTGACTGGTTTCATTAAGAGTTTCGACAATAACCCATATTATAAAACATGCAAGGGGGAATTATAAAGAAAAATAATAAAAGATAAATCTTTTATTAGTTATTTTTTATAAACCAAATGCATAGAAGGGTGTCCATTACAGGTTTATCTACCTTACATTCCAATTTCTATAACAGTAAATTTTATTATGTATGGATTCCACATTATTAATAACAAAATGTAATATAATGATAATTCATGAGTATCACATTAATCACAATTGTAGGAAAAATATAAACTTATCAAAATTACGTAAATTTTCCAATATGAATTCATAAAAATAAATAAATTTGCAAACAAAAATTCGGATAAAATTAATCAAAATTACTCATGTGGTACATTTTACTACAGGGTTTATACAGTTTGAACGTAAAGTAATTTTGTTTTCTTATAAGTACTTATTTTTAGCCAGAATCTGCGAAAAGTCCTTAAATTTAATTTTGCAATATTTCTTAATCAGGGATGTAACATTTCTGCATTTCTTTGCATTTCTGATTTAAAAAAAAAATGTAAATCAATTCTTTCCTCCTCTTTTTCCGAAATTCCGTTACACCCCTTGTCCCCCACCCCCTCATGCACACAAACACACAGTACCAAAGTTAAACACCTTTTTTTACATTTTTTTCTCTATTTTTTTACTTTTTAGTAACATTAAATAATCAATCATAAATTTCATAAACAATTTACATTCATTTCATTAAAATTTCATCTAAATTTCCCCTCTTCCAGAATTTTACGTACCCTTTTTGCTCCTCTTTCCTTTACAATATCCAAAGTATAAAATTTTAAAACTTTTTTTAAACAAATTTCTGCTCTATTTGTCAGTTTATCGCAATCAATCAAAAAAAAAAAAAAAAAAAACTTTCCTCTGACACCCGAAATTCACGTTTTCGCTACACCCCCTCCCCCTTCTTATGCGAAAATTTTGTGATTCTCAGTTCCTGCAACGACCGTCTGTCACCTCTCTGTTGACCTCGGCTTCTCTTTTCGACCTCTACCAAAGCATATGTGTGCTTGTCGACATACACCGGTGATGGTCCGAATGTACTAGAATATAATCAAGTATTCAATCTTTCACCTACGTATTTGGTATGTGTTGACATCCACCGGTGAAAGTCGACATTCTCCAATTTCTGTCTTTCACGGTAACACACACACACACACACACATATATATATATATTTTTTTTTTTTTTGAGGAATGAAATTTCATGTGCAGCAGATAAGAAAAATTTTAACTTATGTAGGCGATATTAGAACTGCTACTGAATTGGTAGGAAACTGGTTTCATATTGAAATGAAGTGCATGAATAGTAATAATATCTGTTTACAAATAAAGATAAGAAAGGTTCTTGGCTATTCAAAAATTTCTATGGAACCTTGGTTAAAACCTAAATTGCTATGGTCCCACGCTTTTCAGATAAATGGGGTTCTATTGTATTTAAAACAAATTTTGAATTTATTCTATAATTTTGATGTAACATTTTTAGATTTTGAAATGGGTTGTTGTATTCATCATTAGTTGGGTTTATTGTTCTCATTTTGAATGCTCATAATTTATAAATTGTTGTTATATATATACACATGCATGCATATGGATAACTTTGCTATTTGCTTAAATTTTTAAGGATCTCCTTTTACTCTGAGTCACATTGGGCGATGGATGGCTCCATTTGGTAATGATGTTGAACGTTGGCATTATTTAAAGCGATCACTTGAAGAAGGACTTAGATTACCTACTCGACAAAGGCATTCTTCGAATGATCAGTTGAATGAAATGAAAAATATTGTAAAACTAACTCTTCAGCCAATTGAGAAAGAGAAAGATTTGTTTTACGATTTTGTCATTTTTCCTGAAGATGAATGGGTTCCTACTCAGGTAATTTAATTATTACAATAGAGAAGTGCAATGATTTTTAGACTAATCTTAGAACAATGTTAACTAAATTGTTTTAATTCATTTTGCACTATTTAAGGGTGTATTCGAAAAAATATTTTTCCGCCCTCAACAGCTCGAAATTTTCTGAGACATTTTTAGACTAATTTTTAATAGTAAAAACATGAAATTTGCCGAGGTGATTTTTGAAGAGATGTATAAGGGACCGTGTGATTTCATTTTTCGCTCAATTACCTAGAATTTGAATTTTAAACAATTATTTTTTCAGTATGACTATTTTTTCCTTCCCAGATCTCCTGCTTTGGAAAATTCGTTCAAAACGCCAACTTTGACATAATATTTTGCAATATTTTCTGCATTTACCTAAAAATCGACAAGCACAGCACATTATGTAGTTTCTAAATATAAGAAAATTTGCCAGTTTGATGCGTTTGAGAGCAAAAATGAATTTAAAAATAAATCAGAAAATAAGCAGTTTGGATTGGAATACACCCTTAAAAGAATTTTGCCTATCTTATAATTATTTAATATTTATCGCCCAAAAATCTAAATTATAAAATTTAGATTTTTTTAACTTTTAAAATCTGTTTATGTATGCATATAATTTATACCCTGTATATATATATATATAATCCTAATGTAATCTATATACTGTAAACTTCCCATTATTGTCAGTCACAGGACCGATGGTGTGGTGGATAATCAAAATAGATAGATATTTCAAAGACAGTAGAAGACATTACTAAAGCTACATTTCTGTATGTTAATAAGAATAATTAAAAGATTTTTTTCTTTTTGTCGTACTTTCATTTAGGGCTGGATTATTTATCAATATATCGACAGATATTGCGATATTTAAATCTTGACTCTGTTGATATATCCCAATTTAAAAAAAGGTTGTTTTGAGCTCATTGCAATTTCAAACACGATCCTTGAAAACACAGTGCTGAATATCTCAAAATCCTATAAAATAATGTTTTGCACTCGTCGCCAGAGCCCCGAAAAGCAGACCCGAATATTCCATTCCAATGTTTTCAGCCTCCTGCCTCATCCAAAACAAAAAATCTACCTTGATTATCTTTCTTTTTGCTGATTATATCTGTTAGAAATATCCCAATCACTGCAGTATATTCCTTCCATGAAAACCTCGAGTTTGCCTGACTGTCTGGCTGCATAATACTGAATAACAGTTTTCATCCATTCTTCTCCCGGTGCTTTCATTAGCTCTTACATATTGCGATAACTCCAGATATTGATAAATTATAAATAATCACACAAGCACTGGTTATTATGGAGCTCGAGTCGATACAGGAAATAGCTGGTTATCTATAGCTTAATAGCTGCAATGCTTGGCTTGCAAGCAACCAATCAGAATCTGCAAATGATAAAGCTTTACCTTTTTTTTCTCGTCAATTTGAGAAAAACCCAAGGTCGAAGCACTCTCTCACTATGATAATTGGTTGCTTTTAAGAAGAACTTCCCAGTTAGTAATGTCTAACATGCTATTGACTATGCTGTGTGCTGCATTCAGTGTTTATTCATATTGCAGTGCTTGAAATCCTTGGTGGTCTTCTGGTCCGAGACCACCAAAAATTCAATTGTACCATTAATTTGAAAATTTTAGCGGTCTGCAGGACCAGTAACTTTCTTTCCCTCTCTGGCAGATTAACGTAAATTTTCCTGTCCCTGAGAAAACTGTAAGCAAACAGGAAATTTAAACCGCACAATTTTATTTTATTTACAAAAAAATAATAATAATAATAATAATAATAATAAATAAGTAAAACGTTTTAGCAAATTATAATTTTACATTTTATTATGCTGAAAATTTCGAGTAACTTGGTTTATATTCTACGAGGAGGAGGGGTGATATCACTCAATGGGTTAAAGGTACTTAATAGAATTTTATGTAGCGAGTCTGTGATGATGACTGTGGACCAGTAAACTCTCATGCTTACTGGTCCTTGGGACCAGTGACTTTTTTTTAATCAATTCTACTGCTGATTGTATATTATTTCTTCTTTGTCGCTTGTCGTATTTTCATTAGAGCGAAGTTTTTTTGAGTGAATTTAATATATCATTTCTTGATATTTCAGCTTAGAATGCATATTTATTTAAAAACTAAATTTAAATCAGTATAAAACTATTCCCAAATGTGATTTGAATATTTGTATTTTTTGAAAAAGGTTTCAATGTTGTTTTCTTGTAGTAAATAGGTAGGAAGATATAAATAGAGTGAATTTTTTCTATTAAGAATGCATTGATTCCTTAGAGAAAGACTGAAAATCAACATTTCTGTTGCATCTATCATCAAATGAAAACCCATTAATTACAAGTATATTAGCATAGCATTACTTTTAGTTTTTCCTCTGCTGCTTTTACTTATTATAATTATATTTAAATCATAAAATTAGGTAACCAAATTTAAGAAAAAAGGATTTTATTATGTTTTATGGTAGTTTATGTTTTAC
The DNA here is from genome assembly GCA_963932465.1 of Maratus speciosus. NCBI lineage: Eukaryota > Metazoa > Arthropoda > Arachnida > Araneae > Salticidae > Maratus > Maratus speciosus. The sequence continues at coordinate 233,958,145 of OZ010788.1, forward strand.
AGTTGTACTGATCTTAAAAATAAATAGTACTGATTTAACACAATTTTCTTTTACAGTTATAGCTATCCCTGGCAAAAAATAGGCTATCTATATTGAAATAAAACGGATTTTTTTTATGTTGTACTGTATGAAGACATTTACTGTGGTTACTTTGAATTTAAGCTCATTTCATAATCGAAACAAAATTTCAAATTATGAATATAGAAATAACTACAAATTGACAATTCATTTCTAGTACAAAATTATCAACTAAATTTTTACATAAAACAGTCAAATCCGAGGTATGAGCTATTAATTTATCTGCTGGGCTGTCCACTGATACGCAATTTAAATTTCTTAAAATAATCTTAAATTAAAAAACTTTAAATTTTTATTGGATAGATTGCAGTGCTTCCAACAATGGATGAGTTATGAACAAATTTGGTACATGTACATCTGCTGAAAGTCTGAGGGTTTGTGCATTATAAGTATATATATATATATATATAGTTAAAATGAAATAAGATGTGTGAAAATAAGTGGAAAAATAAATGAATTAAATATTAAACATGAGAGTGAAAATAAAAAAATAAAAAAACTTTGAATGTGTCATGGATTCAGGAGAATCAAAATTCATAGAAAAGGTATGTTATTTCATAGAATGCTGTTGGCATGTGTGACATCGTTTCTGTCCCATAGCTATCATTTTTATTCAAAATTAATTTAAAACATAACTTTCTTACTTTTAGGTCATATTATCCTTCCCCCCCCCCCCCTTCTTTCTTATGCTGAAATATGTGATTAAATTCATTTCTCAAAACCATCCAGATTTTTATTAAAGTGTTTTCTTTCTTCTTTCTAAAAACATCTTTATTTCAGGCCGCTCAAAGATTCATTTCTTTTTTTCCCTTTTTCCTTATCTGTCCGTTACTGCTCCCAGTGCAAAGAAATAAATAAGAATTAAATGGCACAGCTGCTGGTATCAAGGTCTTCATTTACTTGCATTGGATTTTTCCCTGCCGCAGTGATAAGAAATTTTTATCTCTACTAATACGTGAACGTTGAAAATGTATTAACAATAAAAAGTAAAAATGAACGAATCTTATGGGAAGCATGTATTTTTCGTGTTTTGTGCTCGAGCTAAAAGCCAGATGTCCTGGATTTTCAGCATTTTTTCTCATCGAGCAATCTGCAGTCTGCAATTTCATGTAACAGTTAGTTGGGCAAAGGCCTATCTGTAATATAAACAATTTCGGTTTGTCTGTTACTTTTCTCATCGTAATTAGAAGCGCTTACTTGCAATCTCGGTCTCACCCGTCCGGTAGTGACACCACATTTTTGCGGTAATGTTTATCGCCAAAAGCCTTTGTTCACTTTCACGCAGTCACCAAAAGTTTGTAAATTGGCGATTCTGTGCAACGCCAAGATTTCTAGACTTCTTGCAAAAACTTCACTTCTGTTTCAGCTTTCGAGATGTAAAGTTGTCTAAAAAGAAAAGGCGCTTCGGCGTCCCATGTATTATGGGGTCTCTCTCTCCCATGTTTTTCTCTAACTGAACCACCTTATGAAAAAATGGTTTTAAATAAAGAGTAGTTCCAGTAAATTTATAGTTGGAGTTTTATTTAGCATTTAGAACCCGGTCTTCAAGCCATGTTACATTTTTTCTGTTATTATATACAAAATTTTTTTATATTTCTATGTAGATTGTATACTCTGTATGTGCGAAGGTGGACAAAGGATCTTAAGTAGATATAAAGCTGCAATGTACACGTTTCAGCTTTCTTCTGTTGTCAGGGTGAGTTATGTGACAGCGTTTCTGCCCCATAGCTATCATTTTTATTCAAAATTAATTTAAAACATAACTTTCTTACTTTTAGGTCATATTATCCTTCCCCCCCCCCGCCCCCTTCTTTCTTATGCTGAAATATGTGATTAAATTCATTTCTCAAAACCATCCAGATTTTTATTAAAGTGTTTTCTTTCTTCTTTCTAAAAACATCTTTATTTCAGGCCGCTCAAAGATTCATTTCTTTTTTTCCCTTTTTCCTTATCTGTCCGTTACCACTCCCAGTGGAAAGAAATAAATAAGAATTAAATGGCACAGCTGCTGGTATCAAGGTCTTCATTTACTTGCATTGGATTTTTCCCCGCCGCAGTGATAAGAAATTTTTATCTCTACTAATATGTGAACGTTGAAAATGTATTAACAATAAAAAGTAAAAATGAACGAATCTTATGGGAAGCATGTATTTTTCGTGTTTTGTGGTCGAGCTAAAAGCCAGATGTCCTGGATTTTCAGCATTTTTTCTCATCGAGCAATCTGCAGTCTGCAATTTCATGTAACAGTTAGTTGAGCAAAGGCCTGTCTGTAATATAAACAATTTCGGTTTGTCTGTTACTTTTTTCATCGTAATTAGAAGCGCTTACTTGCAATCTCGGTCTCACCCACCCGGTAGTGACACCACATTTTTACGGTAATGTTTATCGCCAAAAGCCTTTGTTCACTTTCGCGCAGTCACCAAATGTTTGTAAATTGGCGATTCTGTGCAACGCCAAGATTTCTAGACTTCTTGCAAAAACTTCACTTCTGTTTCAGCTTTCGAGATGTAAAGTTGTCTAAAAAAAAAAGGCGCTTCGGCATCCCATGTATTATGGGGTCTCTCTCTCCCATGTTTTTCTCTAACTGAACCACCTTTTGAAAAAATGGTTTTAAATAAAGAGTAGTTCCAGTAAATTTATAGTTGGAGTTTTTTTTAGCATTTAGAACCCGGTCTTCGAGCCATGTTACAGCATGTCACTATGACATGCCAACATTACATGTCATGCAATATGACAATATTATCTCCTTATAACATATCGAAAAAACTCAGGATGATTTAAATGTACCGAGATAACCAAGAAATGATATATACCAAAAAAGCATAAAGAAAAATATATTTTATATAACATAATTAAAGTAATCGTATTACAATTAATGTAATGTAGTCATTAATTATATAAATAATACATAATTTTTAATAATTAATTGAAAATTTTATATGGTTTCTCTGTGTTTAGCCCTACTATTTACATTAAAACTTAGACTAATAACTTAGTAGCATAAAATTTTATTTTCCGATCTTCAGCAATTTTTTTTTTAATTGTTCCAGAATTTTCTCTTTATATCTATATATAAAATTAATGTAACATTAACTCTTTTTTTATATAAGCAAACTAGATTTTATTAAGTGCATAAATAAAATATGCCTTTATTTAAAAAGGTCTTTTCTTTTAATTAATGAAATAATATCCATGAGAAAATTTTGTAATGCATAAAGTATTGTTTTAAGTCGTATAAAGCTTTTTATAATTGTATATAGTTTATTTTGTCACAAAGGGTTATCTACATATTAAAATTGTAAAAATTCAATAGTAGCATCATAATTTTATTGCATACTTAAAGTTTCCCATGCCAAAAAATGGGAAAGTACAAATTTTCATAAAATTTGCAGGGTTTCCTTCCCATCTCTCTTGTTGTCCTGTTTTTACCAGAAAATTTGTATGATTTTTTTTAAAGAATAACATTAACTTATCTAATATGTAAATTTTTCTGGTTAACACATTGAATGACAAGTCTGTTTTGTCTGTTTTGGCTATAAAATAAGACTCCCGTTACAGAATCTATAAATGTCAGTCACCGATGACTGACATGGCCTAAACGGAAAGACCAATGTCAGTCAACGATGACTGGCATTCAACGTGTTAATAATTGTATGACTCTGGAAGTTTTCTCTGTCAGATTTTGAGTTTATTTTTCTAAATTTGTGGATAAACCATCAACACATTTCCTTTTACAACTATATGAAGATTTAAGAAAAATTACATCACTATACTACTTTTTTTCTGGGCTGATTTGATCCAAGGAACTTGAATATGGTGTCATTATTTGAGGAAAACAAATTTGGCACATTTTTTGTAAATAGTCCCTACTTCGAAAATTGGATCTACATTTTGGAAAACAGTATTTTAAGTCTGATAATAAGTTTATTTTAGTTTCTTGGCTTTGTCTCCTTTTTTTACACATGCTGTACTTGCTGTTGTACATTATATAGTATAATGCATAAATCCTGCAATATTGAAAAAATAATTGATCTCTTATTGATACACAATAATTTCTGTTCGGTATACTTTAGAAAGTGTGTGTTGTAATTTTCTTTTTCTTAAAGACAATAAATAAATGCAACAATAAATACTTAAACTATTTCTTTTTTTTTTTTTCTTTTTTTTTTTTTTTTTTTGTCAACTGTTACTAAATGTGTATTGAAAATACAAGAATTTTTTGAGAACATTGATTTATATTTTTACATGTATATATGCATATTTTATTTATTTATATATATTTTGCTTATCAGTAATCTCCAATTCATCAAATTTAGTTATGAGCCAAACAACAACCTTCTATCTTTATGTTAGTAGATGAGATTTGTTAATATTATTGTTTGTGTTATCTAGCATATTATGTTAATTATTTTTAGCCTGATAGTTGTCAAATTTCTTTTATAGGTTTTTACTGTTTTATGGAATAAAAATAGATTTGAAGTTGAACAAGATATATATTGTTTAGTAAGAAGTTCTTTAGTGCAATATCAAAAAGATCCCATTTACAGTTATTCGTATGGAATTCATGACTTATATTTAGAGATATTAAAAGAAATTTGTCCCAATATTCAGGTTGGTTTTATTTTGGTCTTTAAAATAGGAATAAATGTTATATATGTGTGTGTAGTTTTAAATCAAAGATTTAGTTTTGTTAAAATTAATTACATATATGCATATTAAAACTATTTTCATGTGTTATGCTGTTGTTGGATACATAAATAAGAAGAAATGCTTTACAGATTTAGAAGATATAACTAAACGATATAGTGATGCTCTTTAAATTGAGCGAGTTACATAACATTATCTGTAATGAGCATAAATGAAATTATTCTTGAAGGTTACAATGTTGAATTTTGCAAAAGAAGCATTCTATTTCTTTTTTCCTTAACTAGGGGGCTCGGCCCCCTACGAGCTACGCTCGCCAACCCCCGTCCAGACACCACAGACTCTAAATGCACGCTAATGTGATCGGCTTTAAAAAGATTTCGAAAGATTGAAATATAATTTAAAAAACAGTGGCGATCTCCCTATAAACGGATTTCTATTCATTTCTCTTTGATTGGGGAAATTTTAACGCCAAATCCGCTGCGGTACTACTTGATTATCCCGTCGACTAATTTCGCCAAATTATACATACAAAACCACTCGCCAAATTATACAAATTGACATAAAGTTTTATTTTAAATAACGAAAGAACAAATAAATTAGTACAACATTAATAAAAATACAAATAAAACGTCGAAATAAAAATAACTTGATGACGTAGACACGTGTAACAACATTTCAAAATAAGCTAATATAAAAGGAATTAAGTAAACAGAATCGGCACAGATGTCATATTCGCCCCATATTGGCGCGATTTTTTTCGGTTGCCAATTTGGCAAAAACATCAACAGCATAAACAATATAATCCGGGTTACCACATCAAGCAAAATAACGACACTTTGACGCAAGTTAAGTACCCGTTGCCTATATGATATTGCCGTCAGAAAAAAATCCTGCCAATATGTGGCGAATATGACATCTGTGCCACAGAATCTTTGTCTCCCGGTATTTTTTAACAAAGCGAAAAGAAAGTTCTTTTAAATGAGACATTCTAAATTAATCGTTTTTAATCTGATGTAATTTTGACCAAACTATTCTTTCTCTTTTTAATATTCACATGAAAATACTTGTGTTAGAAATAAAATATTATTTGCGCTTTCCTAAGAAAAATAGTTGAAAAGTGTCCTCTCAAAATATCAAATAAATGTCTAGAGCAATTTGTAAATTTAAACCGTTTTGCAATATTATTTTGAGTTCATTTTATGTAATAACTGTAATGTGACGTAAATGTGACGTAATTTCTCCTATTTAAGACTTCTAACGCATGTTAATAAATTTGTTATTTTACAAATTCCTTTCTCTCTTAAAATTCACGTGTAATTATAGTTTTTATGACGTAATTTTTAATAAGTTCCTGCTTTTTGTACATAATTATTTAATTCTAATTCCAAATTTTTTTTTCTGTTTATAATAGTCACGTGTAAATAAATTTTTAATTTATTACACGTATAAATATATATATATATTTTTTTAAGCAACATTATTGTTTCCGCTGTTTATACAGTTGGCAACAGTTTAAATTAATATCACTTTCTAAAATCTGTAAAAAATATATCTCGAAATGCTGAAAATTTGAATTTAAAATAGATATAAAAACTTGAAAAATGAGTCAAATTAAAAAAATAAATCAATTCTGCACACCGGGAAATTATAATGTATAAAATGAACTAAAAATTATTAAATTCCGACGTATAGTTTTTGCTACTATAAAACTTTTTTAGCGGAACGATTTTGTCTAACTTTAACATTAAATATCTCTTAAAATAATTCTTCGATTTGAAAACTGTCTGCATCAGCGTGTTTATCAAACATTTCTGTATAAAATCACCGATTTTCATATTTTTGTATCCATTATTTTTCTTAATATTAACGAAGAAAGACCTCCGGTCACAAAAAATTCAAAACCGGCGGCGGTGACAGCGGTAGTTACTTTTTTTTAGAATAGAGAGATTCTTTAAACCGACAGTTCTCAAAAACATTAGGTTTACCTATTATTACAGGGCTAATACAAATGATGAACCCAATTTAAAAAAAAATCATATTTTTGAAACTACTGCATATATTAAAATAAGTGATGCAAGAATTTAAAGAGAAATATACTAAGTTTTTCCAGTTACAAATGTTCAATGTGTGACCCTCTTGTTACATGGCATACGTCCAATCTGTAATCCAATTTGTCCCAAACATTTTGTAGCATCACTCTGTCAATGGTTCTGAATTCTGCACAAATGCGTTCTTTAAGTTCTGACAGTGTCAAAGACATTGTTTATGTACCACCAATGTCGAAAACAAAGTGTCACTATACACAAGTTTTGCACATTTTAATTTTCCGATATTCGGTTTTTTTCACTCCACCCTAATATATATATGATTTTTGTCATGCTGTAACTTGTATTTATGAATAGATTCAGATGTGACTTAGTATGTGTGTAGTACATACCAATGTCTTGACTGAGTTCATTGGCCAGCTTCGTCCACCATCTTGTTTTAAAATGGTAGACATTTAAAAAAAAAAAATTATTTAAAAAGAGGTACAAGAAAATTTGAAATTGAAAATGTATTTATTATTTTATATATATATATATATATTGATACAAGAATTGCTGATCATTTTTCGTTATGTCTTTATCTTGAAAAATGGCTGAGATACAGCTGTTTGAATTTCTGTGATATCTGCCATTTTGTAACAATCTGATTTTTGTCACGTGACAGCACTCATATCTATTAACTGATTTCGATGTGACTGAGCAAGTGTACTTTACTTACCAAGGTCTCAACCAAGTTCATTGGTTAGCTTCATCTACCATGTTGTTTTAAAATAGTGGGCACTTCAATATATTGCCAAATTTGGTAACCAAACACAGATCGCTCTTTTTGAAGCCAACTTGGATATAGCTGACTAATTTGGTTAAATTTTCATTCATATTCAGTATCAACAAAAACTGGTATTGAATCTTCTATAATTGGGCTTCACTAATTTTAGCTTTGAGTGTTTGAATAAAATAAGCTGGATTTTTAAAAACATGAAATATGAAAGCTACCTTTTCTTTTTAGATGTAAATTTCCAACTGGGCAAAAAATGTCCGGACCAGGATTCGAACCAGGGATCTCTTGGCTGAAGCTGCCAGTGCTCTACCATCTGAGCTATCCCAGACAAATCTGGTGGAACTTTTTCACCCAGCTAACCTTAATGATTATAGCATCTGGTCTGAAACCTGGTTCAGCTCATTAAGGTTACCTGGGTGAAAAAGTTCCACCAGATTCGTCCAGGATAGCTCAGATGGTAGAGCACTGGCAGCTTCAGCCAAGAGATCCCTGGTTTGAATCCTGGTCCGGACATTTTTCGCCCAGTTGGAAATTTACACCTAATATGATTTATTTACCAATTAGAATAATTGTGTTAAAATTAATCTAGCTACCTTTTCTTCCTGGCACAGGCCGGAGGGGCTTTTTACATTTAGGTTTTGCAGGTTTTTTTTATTATTTAGGTTTCCTCGGGAACTATTTGTCAGAATTTAAAGTTTAATGTGTCTAAATGTCAGAAATTAAATTGGCAATCACATATCAGAGGTCCTTTACTTTGTTTGGGCAGCAGATTTGCATTTAAAAATATAAATTCATACATAAGAACATAAGAGGAAAGATGCAAAATCAAAGAAATTTGACCTTTTGTTGGAAAAAAAAAATTAAACTCGAGTGTGCATAGCACACCCCGTGTATGCTGCTGAAGTCAGTGGGGTTCCTAACTCTAGATTTGTTTGGATAAATTTTCATTTTAAAATATAAAATCATACAAATTTGAGGCTGTATTCTGCCAAAGGTTGTGGGGCCCCAAACTTTAGGTTCATTTCAATAGATATCTATTTAAAAATATAAAATCCTGCAAATTCGAGTGTACACTTCTGGCCATTAAAATTGCAACACCAGGAAGGAATGATCTGATGAAAATCAAAATCATATGAAAGGAAGAAGAGGTTAGAATATGCAAATGTTTAGTATTTCAGCACATTTAGATGACACAGGCAGGAGAAATGACATCTGAAGCACTGCATAAAAGAAAAATTGCATAGTGGATTTCTCATTCAGAAAGCACTTTGTAAGGTCGGCGTTTGCTCAGAATATCATGTCTCGAATAATAAGAAGAAATGCTTACCAGCAAGTGTCAGAATTCGATAGAGGCAGGATCATTGTCTATCGAGAGTGTGGATTATCATTCCATGATATCGACAGTCGCACTGGTCGAAATCCAACCACTGTCATGCGATTATGGAATCAATGGGTTGCTGAGGGTCATACTAAATGGCATGCAGGATCTCAACGCCTGAGAGGACAGACATATTGTGAGGTCGGCCCTGCAAAACCGTACAACCACATCACAGACCATTAGTCAGAAAATGGGCATGTTTGCAGCATGCCCAGCATCAGCTCGTACGGTGTGACGACGTTTGCAGCAGCATGGACTGTCAGCACGGCCACCATTACTGTGGCTTCCCTTGACAATCCAGAATAGAGGGAGACGGTGACACTGGTGCGTCGAACGACAAAGTTGGATACAGGAGTGGCACAATGTAGTTGCCACACACTCGTCTTTTCAGACGAGTCCCAGCTCTGCATGGAGTATTTTGATAGCCATATATGTGTCTGGAGGCTCCGAGGAGAACATTCGTCACCCGCTTGCATTCTATATCAGCATATGGGCCCTGCACTTGGTGTGATAGTTTGGACAGGCGTTGGGTACAATGACAGGTGCATCTCTACTTCAGATCGACGGTAATTTGAACACAGATCGGTACATTTCTGACATCTTACGTCCAGTGGTTGTACCTTGTCTTTGAGGCCTGCCAAACGCCATCTTCCGACAAGATAACGCAAGGCCACATGTTGCTCGTCATGTTCTAACCATATTATATTTTTCCAGATCTGTCACCCATTGAAAACATCTGGTCATGGATTGCTGAGAGACTAACCCGCCACCCCTCTCCAGCTAATACAGTTGATGAAATGTGGCATAGACTTGAAACAGCATGGAATGAGTTGCTCATTTCTATCATCTAAACCCACTTCGACTCCATGCCTATCCAGCTAAGGTCCATTTTAGCTGAAAGGAGGGGCAGCTGTTTCGACTAATTTTGCACCCCTGTAAACCCCTAAACTGCTTACAAATTTAATCATTTCATTTTCATGCCATACTCTTTATGTACAATAAATATCTTTTTTATATTTTCTTTCTTTCATTGTGTTGCAATTTTAATGGCCAGCAGTGCATATGCTGCCAAATACGGCAGAGCACCCAAAATTAGGTTAGTTTGGAAATATATTTATTTAAAAATATAAAATCATTCAACATTGATTTTAAGTATATTTAAGGTTATTATCACAGACCTGGGCAATACCTGGTGGGTCGGATAATAATTATTAAATGTCTGTGTTTTAATTTTGATCTTTATTTTGTTTCCATCGATTTTTTATGAATTATCCATACAAACAAGTGAAATGTATCATGCAGATTGTTAAGTTAAAACACATAAAAAGGGTCTCTGTGTATCAGTAGAGGTATTTTTCTATTGTATTTTTTGTGCAGTTCTGTGTTAACCTGTTGTAACTAATTTGTTCTGCTTTTGAACAGTACTCCAGAGAAAGCTTTTGCTTTTATATATTTATTTATTTATATCTTAAGACCACCACTACACTAACTAAGTAACACTTCCTTCAGACTGTCAAAATCCTTTGTCCCAGCCCAGGGCAGCTATTTTTTTTTGCCCAAAGCTGCTGTAAGCTTAGGCATGGCACTGTTTATAATTAAAAAGTTTGATATTAAATTCTTTTTTTCTTCTTTTCTACAACAAGAATAACTCTTGTATCTTTCTTTAATATTTTTCCATAAAAAATAAGTTTGGAAACAAGCAGTTAAGTGAATGAGTAAAAGCCAATTATGTATTGAAGATTTTTTAAATTTTATTAAGTACTGAAACATTTCTTCTTATATATGTATTTTTTAATACATAATTTCATAATAGTATATTACTTTAACTTTTTTTTTTTTTTTTTTTTTTTTTTTTTTTTTTTTTCTAGGAGCGCCACCTAAGATTGGTTAATAACTATCTGAAATTGTGTAAAAAAGATGGAAGCTATGATTTTAGCCTCTTGCCAGACGATGATTATATTCATTATTATATTGGTCATCATATGAGTTTTATAGATAGAAATGATGTTATAGATGGTATCTCCTTGGATGATATTTATTTTGATTTGAGTTTTATAGAGAAAAAACTAAAAAAAAATCCTAAAGATTTACTATGGGATTATAAAACATACAAAGATTTGTTTCAAAATGTAAGTAAAATATTTATTACATATAAAAATATTGGTAGTTACATAAGTAGTTTTACAAAAAAAAAAAAATTCTTAATTTTGTTTGTTTCTTTTTAAGTAATATAATTTGCATTCATAATGTAGTATAATTTTATTGAATGAGTATGTTTCTCTATTCTTATTTCATGTAGAACTTTCTGTTTGTAATTATTATTGTTCTAATGAGAGGAATTTTTAAGCACAGAAATTAATGAGATATCATCTTTTGTCACAGACACATGCTAAACTTTACAACTAATTTAAAAACCCTTTTAACATAATTAATTATATAATTTTCTATATTGAAGTAAATCTTTTTTCCCCCAATGTAATTATTAAAGAACTCAACTGTAGTTCTGAGAGCAATTAATTATTTGTTTTCATGATCAGATGATTAGTAGTAGAGATTAGGTATCTGTCAAGGATAAAAGTAAGGCCTGATAAAAACAGATTCATGATAAAAACATCAGAACATGTTTTAATTCTTGTAAGGCACAGTCATACTTAAGATGGGGGTGGGGGTGGACAAACTGGGCACTTGCCCATGGCTTTTAAATATTAACGTTAATTAAAATTTTACATGCACATACCAAAATTGACTTGCACTTCTTTCAATTTGATCCTTTTAATCCTTTTGCTGTCTAGGACTGAACAATATGTCAATACATTATCAAATATCGATATATTGGCTCTGATTATATCCAGTCATCATTAGTCAACACAATTTCTTATTCTCCAGTCAATGCTAGAGTGAGAACAATGGATAAAGAGGTGATTTTTTTTCCTTTGCCCTCAACCTCTCCCTCTCACCATATTGCAAGATCTGCCTTCTGCTTTTTGTTCGGTTTAACAGACCCTTTCTCATCCCTGTACATATCCCTACCATAAAAATTTACTTTTATTTTTTATTTAAAAGTATAATTAATTTACTATCTTTATTAAAGACATTTTTATTTAGTTTCACTTACCTTTATATTAATGTTATTTCCTGTCTTTAGTTCCTTTCTTTAATCCATATGCTTTATTTACTTTTCACTTTACTACCATAAGAGCCGGCCTTTAGCACATGTTTATGTCCGTGACGCAATCGATCTGAAATCTCTGAACCAAGTGATGAGTTGCTACGAATGAACACGAGATGGCGTTAGTCATCCGGTAGTTCGTTTTGCATATGACGTTTCGTCCTCTCTTCCATTGGCATTTCAGAGATTGGATTGTGTAACTCTAGGGCTGCGTAGCAGTTGTTTTACTGTGCATTTGGATAATATAAATATGTTTTCATTCACCAAGATGGATATGCGTGCTTGGCGTGGCGTAGTCTCGTCAGTTTAAGAAACGATGCCGATTAGCTCGTTAGTTGTGGATCTTTATATAGTTTTTAACAGTTTGTAATAAATTTGTTTTGGCTGTCAACTGAACATCTACATTTAAGTAAAAGAACATTTCACGGGCTTCTTTGGTTTTCATCAATGGTGCTATGTGAAGTTTTTCCCTTGTAATGATGCGGGTGTATTTTTAACGATATTTAAGAAGTAAATCGACTTTTGGGTTGAAAGAGGAATCTGTTTAAGTGATGTCGTTCCCTGAAGAAGTTGTTTTACGGTTATCGGAATTTCACTCATTGCATCTGTTGGCTTTCGGCAGTCGGATGGAGATTGAGGTGGTTCGTGAAAATAGTTTTTGTTTTTCAAGTGAATGCAATTAAGCTTTACTACGTAAGTGTATAATTATGACTATTAAATATGAAGTACTCTGGATCACTGTATTAATGTTCTTTCAGTGTCATGGAGTTGTATCCCAGTGATGGTATGTTTATTTTATTCATCAGATTAAGATTAAGATGTTAATGATCGATCATATATATAATTGTCTTGTTTTGTCATTCTGTTTTTAAATTATGTTTTAATCGAATAATAAACATTAGTATTGTCTTTTAAATTTAGTTTGCTTATTTCTTTGACCACCACAAATGTTTTTCTTTTCAGCTGCTTAGATTTCATTTAGTTAATTTAAAGTTAAATAGTAATTGAATCTTTTTCATATTTTCATTTTAACAAGATTTAGGGATGCTTACAGCTTTTATGCTTCTAGCTGCTAAAGCAGCTCTGCTACCTGTGTTAGACTTTACGTTATGTAATTTAACACTTTTGGGATACCGAAAAAGGACATGCAAATCTTAGATGATTGATTATTTATTTATTGTTACTAGAAATCAAAATGACAAATAGAGCAAAAAAATTAAAGAGTTAAATTTTGTCTGCTAGCAGTGAAAAGGATAATTTTCGGAAGGCAAGGTAGAAAGAATGAGTTGCATGATTTTTTTTTTTCTTTCTTCAATTGGAATTCTGTCCTCTACCTCATTATCACCTTGATAGTCATCTGAACTTTCTTACAACATTATGACAGTAATTTCAATAATTTTTGAATCTGTTAATTTTTTAACTATGTGCATCAATTTTCACATCAATTTTCAGATTCTGTTAAATGCTGTTCTCATTTAAAATAATTGCATCATTGGTAGATTTTTTGGCATAATATACCAACTCATGGATTAATTGTTTTTCTTTTGATATGTGAAAACTCCAAAACGCCTTTCCATTTAATCTTTATTTAAAAAAACCTGGTGTTAGGCAATAAGCCATGCCAAGATTTTAAATTATTATTTGGTGAATCAGTATCTTTCAAATTAGACTCCTTTTGAAATGATGTTCTATTGACACTATTATTGCAAAATTCATTTTTTTTTTTTAATTGTCCAATTAGTTAAGTAATGAAGTAAGACTAACTGAATAAATCCCACTTAGCATTACAATGGACATGTTGACATGTACTGGATGTAGCTTGAAATAAAATTGATTATTCTAAAAAAGGTTTAGTTTTTTGATTGATTATCTCTAAATTAGGTCTGCTATAGTCTGAGAATTGTATATGGCTGTTTTCATTATAGCGTTAAAGCATAGAATGTACATGAAATTAGAAGTTTCTAATTAAGGTTAAAATATATTTGTTTTATATTACCTTTATACATTTATTCAAATTACAGTTAAAAGATCCACCTTTTATTTCTGTATTATTTTATTTTATGGAGAACAAAGAATACTTTTTTATTATAATCAGTAGAATAGACATTACAAACAAAATAATGTCAAAAATAGTCATTTAAATTATTAGAAAACTTTGAAGGTATTCTTTTCTTAATTAAACTTTGATGAAATAAAGAAAATAGTTATGCAGCATTTAAATTAAAAACAGGCATAAGTATTTTTTATTATTATTATTTTATAGAAAGAACTCTTGGAGATTTTTGAATTGTTTGCAACAAAACATGCTTATACTGTTTTCAATAATAAAGACTGTGATATTATTCAGTTGGGACTGTTTGAACCTGAAAGCTCTATTATTTACTGGAAAGCTAAGAATCTGGCTTTAAAGTCAAAGAATAAAGCATACTTTCAATGGTGGTAAGTAACATTGTTATATCTTTTTATTAATAGTTAACAGAAAGGATCCAAAAAAAAAAAAAAAAAAAAAAATCCTTTTAAGGTAAACTAATCTGAGTTAAGTGAACCTGGTATTGGAAATGAGATTAGAATGTTTGTTTGTTATCTAAACATAATGTTTTTTTAAAGGTGTTTATTGAATATTTTATAATGTTTCTGATGATATGATTATGATATTTCATCTAAACTGAATTAATCTGAACTTCATCTTATTCACCTATCATCAAATGTAGCTTTAATCTCAATACAGTTATGTCCAACTAAATTATTACATTAGCTTTTCAAATGTAGGTTAACTTTCATGTAAATGAGATGTGATTTGATATTGTTAATGAAAAAAATGTTTTGTTACCTTATATATGAGAATTAACTATCTACTACATATTAAGAATTATTAGTACTAGTACATAGTTTAACAATAAGTAATTTTATGTGCTTATACTGTTTTCTGAAGTGCTTTATTTTTATATAATAATATTTCATAATCAATAAACTTTATTGTTTGACTTAATACCAAGTTATTTATCTGTAGAATATTTTATTGTATGGTCTTTAATATTTTTTAATGTTCATTTATATTACTTATAATTGTTTATTCCAATTAAAGTGTAAAAAAAAATCATGATTTTATTTTTTATTTTAATTAGATTTTTATGACTTTTTTCCCCTGTGTGGATGTATGGGATACTATGGAATAGTTACCAATAATTTTAGGCTTCCAAAGAAATTATAATCCAAAAATCCATATAGTGGCCGAGAGGTTCTGCTCTCGAAGCTGGTAGACGGGAGGTGCTGGGTTCGATCCCAATCATGGCCGTCAGCCTAATCGTTCGGAGTTTTCGTGGTTTTCTTCGAACCTTGGTTCTCCAAGCGTTAATACGGGTTAGGTTCCCTTAGAAAGACCTCCACGGAAGGCACTCCCCCCCCCCCTTTAGGGCCTATATCCCACGTGCAGATAATTGGCCGACATAAATACAACCAACAACCAACCAACCAAAAATCCATAATCTATGTTTTTAAGCTTTAATTATTTATAATTATTAGTTAGTAATTACAGAAATTATGAAAACTGAATTCATTTTCACTAGTAGTACACAATAATGTTATATACATTAATATTTTGTAATAATTATCTAAAGCCATATTAGATACTACTGATATTTAAATTGATTATTAAAATTATTAATAACTGCATTTAATATTAAATTCTTAACACTGTTTAAAATAAATAATTATTATACAATTAACTCTCTAATTAAGCAAATAATATACATTTCTATGCTTTAATTATTAAAATGATTATTACTAATTTAGTATTTATTCTAGAAAGAAAAAAGGGCAAGCTGCTAGTTCTCAAAAAAGGCACTAGTTCAGTTTAAAAAAAGAGCATTACTTCACGAATAAATATATTAGTAATGTGTTTAGGAATGATATAAGAAAAAAGTATATAATTTACTAATATGATAAATAAAGTGAAATTAATTTTTAAGGTTTTTATGAATTACAAATTGAAAAATACAATTAAATAGCAAAATGATTTAATAATATTCTGTTTTTTTCTAAAGAAATAAAGATCTATAATTTTTGCAAAGAGCAAGATGCTGCAACCCTAAAAAATGGCCTTGAAGAAACATTAAGTAATTAAAGAATAAATAAATACTGCAAATAAGTGTAATTTTATTAGTTAGTAGCACAAATAATAAAACAAGCAAATATCATTTGCAACTCGTTTTGCATTTGTACTGAGAAAAATTACTGTTCATTGGCTAAGTCTAAACTTACACACATTCGTGTGTATGCTAACCAAAAAAATTATGAAAATGAGTTACACACATACAGAGTAAATATAAGAATAGCTAAATCCTCAAAATATTAAACAGCAACATTATTGCTACTTGGAATTATTAGCATTCAGTGCTTCAAATTTAAGAGAGAGAGAAAAAAAAAAAAAAGAAGAAGAAAGTTTTGCTGCCTTTTCAATCCCTAACTAATTTCTTTGTTTGTTGTGTATGAGTTCAAAAGGGGGGGGGGGGAAATTCAACCTCTAAAGAAATTCTTTCTGAGCTTAACATTTTTATATCAATTAGTTCTTTTTCTCTTATACATTCTTTTATAATAGTTCTTGAGCAGATGTCATTCTTCATTAGCTCCAATTTGCTATAAATTTATTATTTCAGGAGTAGAATGAAAAAATATGCAGAAATTTAATATATTTCCTATGCTTATTTTATATAAAATAATAAATAATTTGATTAGTTAAAGGAAATTATGACATTGCAAATTGAAGAGCTGAGTGGAAGAACATGTTATGCTACATTTTCTTAAAAATTATTTTATCTTTTGGACGAAGGTGTTATCAGGTATTCTATCGCATGGTAAAGCTAAAATACCAAAGTTCTATTTAGCCTTGAAGATTTAAGACATTATTCATTAATATTTAATATTTTAATATTTAATAATGCACATAATATTAATATTTTTTAATATTTAAAAATTAAATATGAATAAGTTATTTTGATAGAGTTTAGTACCACACCTGTTAATATTTTAAACACATGGTATCAAACAGAAAATAAGTCATTAAAATTGACAATGAAAACTTTCACATCAAATTTCTTCAAATGTTATTTTTGTTACTTAATATGTTCTTCCACTTAGCTCTTTAATTATGTTATATTTAAATATTGTTTTTAAAGGAAATACTTTTTATGATAGGCAAAAACTTGCTTTTTGCAAACTTACTGTCGTACTTAATTTTTTACTAGTCTAAGCTTAGAATCAATTATTTAACCCTTTAACCATCTGGCCCAGATTTTTCCGTTCCTAGAAATCATGTTAAAGTGGCTGTAGACAAAAATATTTTAAGCATAATTTTATTCTGAACCATATATATAGAGAAGTGATATTATAGCATCAAACTGCGATTGATAAATATATATATATCCTCGAATTTACAAGCATTTTTATAAAAGTACAGGAAAACCCTCGAACGGTGAAAGGGTTAAAGCTTTTTTTGTTGTTGTTGTTTATTCATAAGGCAAAATACCTATAGAAACTTTCCAAATTATGTTCATCTTAGATTTTAATACTTTTTTATGAAATTTTAAACATTTAGTAACATTTAGTAAACATTTTTTAATCAACTGATTAAAAAAAAAAATCAGTTGATTAAAATCTCAATTTAATTTCTGATTTAAATCATTTGTTTAACTTCACTGACACCATAATTCCAATAAAAAGAGAATAGAAATTCTTCATACGTATAATAGCTTAGAATATTGCAACAAGAATTTAATAAATATATCCAAGAATGCAGTATAAAATGAGAATTCTCTTCACCGCTAACAACCCACAGATTTCTAAGGCAGAACTTGCAAACAGAACTTTAACTGAAATGACAAGGTATTTATTATTACAAAGCAATCTGCCACAATATTTTTAAACTGAAGTTTTTAATTGTGAAGTGTACATGCATTATTGTTGCTCGACGCAAAGTTTATGCGAAAACAAGACACCATATGAAATATTCCTTTGCATTAAGCCAATTTTATCATATTTCACGATATTTGGGCAAAAATGTTTCCTACTTATAAAAAACCTAATAAAGGAAAATTTGATCCTCAATCAGAAAAACATATTTTTGTAGGATATTGTAAGGAATCAGAAGCATACATGAACAAGAATTAAATTGTTATAAGCTGGGATGTTCGATTTAGTTTTTTCGACAAGTTTGAAAACAATTTCCCTTGCAACAGCAAAATTAATTTTTCCTTTCTGTCAAAATCATTAATACAAATATAAACACGGTTATGCAGAAACCAGAAACATTTCCTGTCATGAAAAATGAGCCAGGCATTGGTGGTAACATTGAGAGAGAAATTGCCACGCAATCTGATGAAATTTCCTCCCCCATTTTGTTCACTTAATCATAAAGCATGATTCTCTGAGGGTTGTGGTTCATTGTTAATTTCATTGTGACAATTGTTTCACTACAGCACCTACTCCCCACTCCCCCCTCAAAAAAATCAGTTTTCAAAGAGATACAGTAAAATGTGTCTCGAATTGAGGTGTTAAAGATAATGAAGGTATTTACCACTTATTAGCTGTCCCATGGATGGGCATCTGAAAGAGTTGCATCACACTATGAGCAAATTTTAGAAACTTTAGATTCTCTATTCATTGAAACAAGGGATCCTGAACTCAAAGGTTTGCCGGAACAGCTCCTACATGCAAAATTTTTTTGACGATACTTTTTTTTTTGGGGGGGGGGGGGAATTACTTGACAAAGGTTGATGTCTTGAATTTGTGACTATGATATGGAATTTAGGGAAGAGGTATTGGATATATTACAGTAAAACCTCCACAACGAACACTCTTGAATAGCGGACACCTCTATTTAATGAACAGTTTTCCAATCCCCACCCCCAAAATCTACATTTTTGTATGTTTAACCTCTGAATAACAGACATTCCGAATAGCAGACAGTAATTTTGGCGATAAAGGATGAAAAATTATTTTTTAACAAGAAGAAAAATGGAAAAAAAAAAAAGTAGAATACCTCTAAATTTATCACGGCAATGTGTCACAAATTTTGTGATCACAGATAAATGTAGGGAGTGAGCTCGGGAAAATCCCCCTCCACATCCGAGAAAGAAACATCCCTCCTTCAAAGATTTAGAATTTTCTGCTGATTATTGTCTAGAAGACAAATTCAAGAAACACTGAAAAAACAAAGAAATCATTTTAGTAGGTCTCGTTCATAAAATTAAAGTAATTTACTGGATTGCATCATTGCATAACACAGAAGAGGGAAATTAGAGATTTCACATGGCGTCATATAATCTTAGCAAAAAAAAAAAAAAAAAAAAAAAAAATCACTGAAAATCTAACATACGATTTTATTTATTTATTTATACTCTTTTATAAAACAAAGAAAAGAGTTCCTCCATTTTATTTATTTTTTTTATTGGGAAATTGCATACTGATTTTTTTGGGAGTGAGAATTAAATCTGCTAAGAATATGGTGGCGAGAGCAAGGGAAAAAACTATTTTGCAATGTCGATTACTGTTTGATTCTTGTTTGTGATTAAAATTTCAAGAATGACCTCAAAAAGTAAATGCTTAACTTTAAAAAAAAAATTTGAAATTTTAAGTGTATCTGAGAAAGAGAAATTGAGTTAACTTTACTTTCTGAACGTTCTAAAATAGGTAAAACACAGGTGGGAGAGAATTTGCGAAATAAACAAGAAATAATAAATTTGTGAGTTACTAACTCTAACGCGAACACAGAATTGAGGAAGACTAACTCTATTGAAATTGATTCTATAATTCTGAATTGGTTTACTTCAGTTTGTTCAAAAAACATTAATATCAGTGGGCCTTTGATTCAGGAAAAGGCTTTAGAAGTCTCTAAAGAACTCGGATTACTCGATTTTAAGGCTTGCAGTGGGTGACTGGAAAAGTTCAGATCTCAGCAAAACATCTCTTTCAAAACTATATGTGGAGAAGCAAAATCTGTAGATCTTAAAGAAGTGGAGGATTGGCATGAACGACTGCAATCAATTTGTGAAGGTTACAAGGAGAGAAACATTTTCAATGCTGATGAAACCGGACTCTTTTTTAGAATATTTCCGAATAAGACTTTCTGTTTTAAAAAGGATGATTGTATCGGCGGAAAAATGTCAAAAGAGTGACTCACTATTTTATTATGTTGCAATGTGTTAGGAGAATTTCAAATCTTTCTTATTATTGGAAAATCTCTGAAACCCAGGTGTTTCCCAAAGAACATACAATTTAATAAATTTGGTATTGTGTGGGGAGCAAATAAGGAAGCGTGGATGACAAGTCCTTTAATAATCGAATGGTTAACTTCCTTTGATAATAGGATGAAAAAATAACAAAGAAAAGTTCTCTTGTTTTTGGGAATGCAGGCTCTCATCCAAAACATTTGAAATTCGACCATGTTAAAATTTTGTTTTTCTTCCAAAACACAACTTCAGTATGCCAGCCACTTGATCAAGGCGTGATACACAATTTAAAGCCTGGTATAGACAGCTTTTATTACGCCAAATTCTTTAAAAGTTAGATTGTATGAATACACTTCAGAACTGCCTAAGATTATTAATGCTCTTGATGCTATAATTTGGATTTCCTTAGCTGTAAAAAGCATAAAACCGGGAAGCATATGAAAATGTTACAGAAAAACAGGATTTATATTAAAAGAAAATTAAACACACATTTCCGACACAAATGAAGAATTAAGTGAATAAATGAAGTGTATAAGGAGTGAAGACAATGCCAAAATTTTCATTAATATTGATGGTGTGTTACCTACTGAAGAAGAATCAGTTGATGTATGCGATTATATTCCTTCAGAATTTTTGACAAAAGCTAACTCTATTAGTGATGATGAAACAGATACTGAAGCTGGAGATGCTTCCTGCAATATTGAGATTTTTCAAGAAGCAGCAAAATACAGTGAGCAGTTACACAATTTTTTTGCAAAAAAAGATGATTCAAAAGGATTAAAACTACTGACAGAGCTAAAACTTCACATTGAAAAACAAATTAGATGTAATTGCAAGCAAAAGCAAACTTTTGTAACATATTTTATTAGTAAGAATGTAATAAACAGTGGATAAAGGTATGCACAATTTTATTTCAGTTCTATTTCTTAAAAAAATAATTTTAATTTCTGATTAATCTTATAATAGAGGTTTTAGGACGTATAAAAGTCAATTAGTGAAACATTAAGCATTTCTCAACAATTTTTGAATCTCGGAGCTTTTTCCAATAGCGGACAGTTTCTGCTCTCCCGAGGTGTCCGCTATTTAGAGGTTTTACTGTATAAATTAATTTAATTATAAAAAAATCAAACATATTTAATAGTTAATGTGAAATTTGAATTATTGTAAATATTCAGCTCTCCGTACTAACATTTTGTAAAAGGCCAAAAAATAGTAAAAGTAGTTACTTATTAAATTTGCTTTAAGTTTTAAAATAAAGATTATTAAGGCTGTTTTCAAGTTTACTGCCCAACAAACCCAAAACTTTCTGACACAATGATGGACTTATTTTTAAGCATGAAGGTATAAAATTGGCAGACCTGACTATGGAAATGATTTGGAATCAAAATGAGTTTTCCATTTTGTGATAAATAAATTATTTATTGAGTTATAAACGATTTTGATCACGTGACAATTCCTTTTTCTCCCTTCACTGACTCTTTTTTTTTTTTTTGCTTTTGACTGGAAATTTGGTTCAAAATGCCAACTTTGACAATATTTTCTGAAAGATCTATTGTGTTTACAAAAAAATGAAAAAAGGGTCTTTTGATTACATAGTTTCTGAATAATAACATCTGCCAGTTTCATGCATTTCCGAACAAAAATGAATTACAACTTATGTCATAAAGTTGCCCCTTTGGATTTGAGAACAACCTTAAGTCATGAATTCATTGAAATGAATGTACATCAGATTATCAGTATCATTATGTATCTTTACTATCAATATCGAACTGAATTTTACTAAACTTTTACTTCTAAAGGGAATTGAAATTTTTATCTCGTAATTAAATCAAATTAAAAAATATAATTTTACTATATTCAAAATACCTTACTTTATACTTAAAATTATTGTTTCCCTTCTAAAATGAATAATGTAAAAGTGTACTCGCCAAAGGATAGGTGATAATATAAAACATCTGACTTTATTAATTCGCAAGTATACCTAAATGCACATGAACTGGATCAATCCAAGAATATGAGAATCATATATATAAAAATAAATAATAGGACCTATTTTCTTTGTTGTAGGAACTAATGCCTATAACATAGAATTTCAATTTTATTATTGACTTTGATAGTAATGATGATATTATTTTTTTAATTCAAGCATTAAAATTTCAAAATACTGGGAAAAGGATATTTGTTATATGAGAAATCAATGTAAATGTTCATTGTAGCAGTTTGTTGTTGTTAATATTTAAAGTGTAAAGTTTTTTACGTTAAGAAGAATAATGTCCATTCAAAGATAATTTTTAATCAAAATAAGTAATTTCACCTTGTACGTTTTTGAAATGAGATTCAGTCAGCGTTACATCTTTCACCTCAGGGTTTTTAAAAATCAGGTAAATTATAGATGATTATTTAAGCCGATGATTTCTATCATTTTAATATTATTCCAATGTTTGGTGATGCACTAGAGTACTGTTTTGAAAGTTTGTAGATAAAAGTGCTTGTCAACTGGATATTACATTCTTTTACTATATTTTGTAACTACTCATTCAAAAAAGGTACATTGATAAAAAAAAAAAAAATTCTTTAAACATGCTAATAATCTTTAAACACCCTTTTTTGGCCACTGGACCCCATAGTACCTAGGTATTTATGGCCTGAGGATTCTACCTGGGTTCTACAAATTTCCATTTTATTCCTTTAATTCTTTTTTTTTTTTTTTTTTTTTTTACTATGTTTCAGATATGTGGTAATTTGTAATTGTTTTTAATGGTTTTATATTAGCATTAAAATTATGCTGCATAAGCGCATGTAATTATGAATGTAAGTCCATTCTGATATTTTGTATTTTGATATCTTTTCATTTTTAATGCAAAAATTCATTTTGAACTTTTTTTTTATTAATAATGGTATCTTATATATATATTTTTTAATATATAATAATGGTAGCTAAATGTTTTTCAATCTTATATATCATCTGGCGCCTACACAAACTTCACAGCAACTGCTCCTAATCCTCTTCAAGATGACAGAAAAACAACACATTGTCCACGCTCCCCAACTGACTTTGGAAATATAAATTTTAACCAACCTGAGAAATCACATTGTCAGATTCATAAATGCATGCAGAAATCACAAATGGGCGAGAAAAATATAAGTCACAGTTACATAACTATTTTTTCTGTAGTTTTAGTTGCCACTTTTTCCTGGCATGTGTGGACACGATGAGTTCAGTGAACTGTTTCTCCAAGATGGTGGTCAGACGAAAAAAAAAAGCTTAGAAGTTGTTGTTTAGCTTTCAAAAGCAAGATGTCTTACACTATTACACATTTTTTTACAGCATGAGATTTAAAATTCGTAAAACAGAACAAAGTATTGAAAACGTTTAACATGAGTTAAAGTTGACAAAAATGCCTAAAAATCAGTTAAAAATAATCAAAATTTGAACTAGTTTGCTTAAAAGGTAAATAAAATTGATAAAACACTTTTAATTATGATTTTGAGGACATTAATTCACTTAGAAAATAAATATTTGTTTATCTATTAATGAAAACTTTGTGTTAATGAAAATAACTAAGTATTAATGAGGATTTTTAATAGAAAATATTTATTGTCAACAGTTTATTTCTGAAGGCAAGTTATATGAGATGAATATTATTTACAGCTATAGGAATTCTTTTCTGAAATTAAAAGATAGCTCAATTTAAAGAAGAATCTTAAATAAGCTTTATATTAGTTTAGAGTTAAAATTGTTTATTTAATGCTGAAATTGCTCTATTATTTTCAATTTTGGAATAAGTGAAAAGTTATTTAAAGTAAATAGTAGAAATTTAATTATAATTGAGAAATTCTTAATTATTATGATTAATTGAAGTTATTATAATTGATTTAAAGTTCAAATTAATTATTAAAGGATGAAATTGAGGATTTATTTTTGAATTTGAATTATGTAAAAAGATTGTTGATAAATTATTTTCAATTTTGAATCAAGTGAAAAGATTGTTCAAAACACTGCATTTAAAGTGAATACTTTATGGAAATAAATTGATAAGATCGCTAATATTTACGAAATATTAAAATTAATGATAAAATATATATCCCTTTAAGACCTGACCTACACAGTTGTGTAGGTGATCGATCCTAAGGAAAAGAAAAAACAATTTCCTCTTTTTCTGTGATTCTGTGCCTGCACCACACAATTGTGTAGATTCTCACTTGAGGCAACCTGACATCGGAAATTTTTTTAAATATTTTTTTTCAATCAAATATGATCCTATTAATTAGGGTTAAAAACCAAGACTTTTAATTTGTACCAAAACTCTTCAGGTCTTAAAGGGATAATTGTTGAATTAATAGAATTTCTTAACTGAATAATTACTAAAAAAATTAGTGAAAATAATATTATAATTATATAACTGATTAGTGTATTACCGTAATCCTGTTAATCTGCACTCCCCAGATGTGACAAAAAATCATAAAATAATTAGAGAAGGCACTTACACAGGATTAAAAATGCATGTAATAGGTATGGGTGAGGGTTGGGGTGCTAATTGCCAATTGTCACAAAATATGCATTTTTGTATAAGTTGAGGAAAGAAGAAAACATTATGTACTACAGTGACCTGTGGGGGGACGTCCACACTTTATATTTTAGGAAATGTAAAAGAAGAGTTGTACAAGAAGATGAAACAACAAATAATTACAATGAATGGTTTTGCGAAATCACAAAAAACTGAAATTGCATAGTGCTGCTGCTGGTGGACACGTGATGCAAACACAGAAAAACAAAAGTAAGTGTTGCCAAATTAAGAAGTAGAATAAATCACTGAAAATATGATCACCACACCTACTACTGCTATGATGTCATTTATGAGCCAATTGGTGTCGATTCCAAATGAGGATATAGGAGAGAAAGAGTGGAAAGCCAACTAGTGATAAACAAAAAAGGTTTTAGTTTGTTTACATTCAGATAAATGGTAAAATGAACAAAAATGCTAGATTTTTGCAGAATTTTACATTTACCACACTGGTGTAGTTCACTTGCTGGGTTTTTGTGTGTGTGTGTGCGTGTGTGTGTGCGCACGAGGGAGATTTTCCTGAAATTTAATTTTGTTAAGAGTCCTTTTTCTGAAATTCATTTTTGTGAATTTTGTTGGGGAGCAGGTGCTTTCTCGGGATTTTTTGAAAATTTCAAATTTGTTTAGAAAATGTGGGGTAGCATTGATCAGAAGGGGCAGATTAACGGGATATTACGGTAAAGAAAAATCGTTGCACTTGGTAACAAGCTTCAATCTATAGATATTATTTTTAGCTTAGTTTACAACAAAGTAGATAATTTAATGAAGCAGGTGGAAGCTTAGAAAAAGGGCATCATTTTCTGAAGAGAAAATATATGTTAAACTTAGAAAATGGATGTACCTACATCTTAAAGCATAAAAGTATGTGGAAGATCACAATCAAAAAGCCTGTTCTAAGTTAATTTAGAAAAAAGTTTGAAAAAAACTTTTGGAAAAATGATTTCAAAAAGAGTTAAATGCAATTTAAAAGATTTTGTAATATGCTTTCTGTAATATGCATATAAATGAAATAATTGACGGTGATAAAGAGTTTGATTTTGATTCATGCTTATCACTTTTGAGTTCTTATTATGGCAAAGAAAAAAAGATAGCTTTCATGATGTTCCCATTATCTCGAAATCCATTATTGATGAAATGGCAACTGAAACAGAGAAAGAAAGTTTTCAAAAAAGAAATGTCATTTGCCAAAATGGCTTTTGATATCTCTATTCTAGAAGAAAAGTTACGCTGCCACTGCCATAATTGTTTCTGTTGTGACCAATTGTATCTAGTACACAATCTTTAAGAAGAAAGATTTTTTTCCAGATTAAATGCAATGATTTTATTTTAATAATGTGTTAAACTTTCAAAATCTTGTGTTTTTGTAAGAAAATATCCCTGTTCTACATTTCAAAAACTAAAATTGCTACCCTCCCCCCTCCCCATTAAAAAAAAAAAATAAAATAAATTTGTACTTAAAGTCATTAATAATATTGGATGCAACTGACATAATGTTGGGCTGTGTAGTGTGTAACCTGATAAGTTCGTCTGTGTTTTGTTGAATATTTATTTCTTTTTCTTTAGCTACACTGTTTGATCTTTGACAACTTTCTGCTCCCCACTCTCTCCAATTTCTTAGGATAGCTTTCCCAGAAAATAGTTTTATCTATTTTTTTAAATTATTCACAATTGATGCATGTTCACGGGTTCAAGGAAAGAATTGTTTTCGCTTACTTCACTTTAAAAATAATTATTTAAAATTTTCAGTACTTTATTCTTAAAAAGGTGTGTGGGAGGGGGTCATCAGCTTGCTTAACAATCTAAGTTCATAAGGAAATAAGTACAAAGTTTTTAAACCTTGAGTGTGGTTAACTGGGTAACTAGTAGCATATTCTTTTATTTAAACCACATTATCAATATCAGCCTAAGACCTCCTCGGATGAGATTTAACCTTCAGAGTGAAAAAGATTCTCCATAGACAGGTGGGCGGCTGTATTGTTTCAGTCTCCCTCTCTTTAATTCAATGTCTCTTTTTTTTGTTTTGTTTTTTGTTTAAATTTGTATTATTAACTTTTATTTATTTATTGTTATTTTATTTCAAAGCAACCAAGATGAAAACCAACCTCACATGCAAAATTTGAATGTGAAACTCAATCCATTTGAAGATACTAAACATGTTACTATGAGTAACAATGGTAACCTTGTAGCATGTGTTGGCAATGGAAATAAAGCTTGGGTAATAATTTTTTTTTATTGTGCATGCATTAAATTTTGTTACATTTTTACATACCCATAAAAATTATTATTGAGAAAATTAACTAGTATTATAATTTTCACTAGTTTATTTTCCTTTCTTTACTCAAAGTTTTTTTTTAAATATTAAAAAAAAATTAATACAATTTTTGGTTATATAATTTATTTAGTTTGAAAAAAATTCTGTAAATGTGCTTCCAATATTTTGTTTACTGATTATCTGAAAATCTAATTTTATAAAGCAAAAAATTTCACTTCTGATATTTGAAAACATATACAACTGACCAGTTTTATTAAAGGTACACATATATTAAGACAGACTTTTAAATACAATAAACCCAACTGGAGTGAAAAATTAGCCGGGGCCAGGAATCGAACCTGGGTCGACAGCATAACTAATTATGCTGTCGACCCAAGTTCGATTCCTGGCCCCGGCTAATTTTTCACTCCAGTTGGGTTTATTGTATTTAAAAGTCTGTCTTAATATATGTGTACCTTTAATAATTAAAAATGGAATTCAGACATTAATTTATGTGCTTTAACTGACCAGTTCTTTGTCACATTTCACAGGAGGCAATTCTTCTGCTGATCCCACTTTACATATTTATGCTTTTATATATAAGATCATTAACATATACAGTAGAAGATCTTTATAACGCATAACTTCTCATATGTAAACAATGATTTTTGCAGTTAAAAAGCACCTGCATTTTCACATTGTAAAATATTGCTACTCTCTAGAGGACTAAATTTGATACATTAGTTCAACTTTATTGTCTAATTTAAGACTTTTTTACTGAAAAAAATGCTATTATTACAATAAACATTTTTGAAAATGTCTAATATAAGGAATGGTTGTGTCAGTTATATTTGGATCATGTTTATAAAGTAAATTTAACGATGTCTGACCTATATTATGCAAAAATTTATAATTTGGATAACTCTTGGTAACAAGAAATGTAGTATAAAGATATTCTAATGTATTTTGATATGTTTCAGACATATTTAGCCATGTTTACAAGGTGAATTTAATGATGTGATCCATATAACGCACAACCTTGCGTTTTTAGGTTTGCATATAAAGGGTTTCTACTGTACTTTATATGCTTAAAATTTCATGGTTTTTTTTTTTTCTGAATGTTCTTCCTTGTTGTTCTGTTTATCATTTCTATTTATTCTATTTTACATTTATTACATTTGATTTAATTTATGTTTTCAAGTCAAAAAATATTGTTTAAATTGATTATGTTAGAGGTCTTTACAAGCCAGCCCATAAGGAAGCTATCTTGGACCAGCCTGTTTATAATTTCACAGTTTACGGACTAGTGTAACCCATGCAAAAATCAATGAAATTACTCCTGGCCGACTCAATTTCTATGAAAAATTCTGATTTTTCTTAACATACAATTATTTTTTTTTTCTAGAATACTGCAAATTTATGTGAAAATTTTACAGAATATTTCAGACTATATGTCTGCAAATCATAGACTTAAGAATAACAGCCTTAATCATAACTTAGACTCTTAGACTATTGCATTCAAATAAAGATTCATGAAAAAAATTGATGTAGTAATAAAAGAAAAAAAGATGTTTAAAAACAGTATAACTTTTAAAGCTATATAATAAAATAAAATATGTTTTTGAAAATGTTTCTCTATATTTTATTAAAGTATAGTACCAGGGATTCTATTAGCAAAAGTTTATAGTCATAATTATTTTTACCGATAATATATAATAATTATATATTATATAAGTTAACTAGCATATGGCCCCATCAAAAATGACAGGAAAGTGTTATTTTAAGTTTACAACATTAAGTCAGACTCAAACAGGTGATTGATATGCATGATTATTCAGATAGTGACAAGTCCTCAAACCTCAAAAGCATTTAAAAAATAGTGTTTGTAAAAGTCAACCTTCAAATGAAGAAAATATGAACCACCTCATGCGGGGGAAAAAAAAGAGCTTTTTCCAACAACCCTATGGCAAAATTCTCATTTTTTCTGCACATCTTTGATGAAATTCGTGTTTTTTTCGCAGCCTTTTGGTTGAAAAATTCGCTTTTTTTCTGCGCCCTTTTGACGAATTACACCTCTCACGTTTCTTTGACAAAATTCAGGGAAGAGTGCCACTTGGCAAAAAAAAAAATTGTTCAAAATCTTGCCAAAAATCTTTTCAAGATGGCGGAAAAACATCATATTTAAATCTTTGTTATTTATAAATCAATGATTTTGCCCAAAAAATAGAAAATGATGTAAAAACATGGATTTATAAATAACATAAAGATTTAAAAACGAAGTTTTTCTGCCATCTTGAAAAATTTGTTACGAATGCCGGTAAAATCTCGCTCACAACTACCAAAAAACTTACTAAATATAAAATAAAAAGATAAATATAAATAAATACCAATAAATGAGACAGCGATTCAGAAAAACGGGGGGTTTCATACAGAAAAAAAAATATAAAAAAAAAACTAAAAATACTTACACAAAAAACAAACAATCAGTTAAAATTTACAAAAAAAAAAAATCAATTTAATGTTTATGGTGAAATTCTCGTTTTTTCTGCACATCTTTGATGAAATTCGTGTTTTTTTCGCAGCCTTTTGACAAAATGACTTTTTTCCACAATACTTTCACGAAATGAGTGTTTTTATCGGGATTTGTTGCAAAATTCACGTTTTTTCTGCGCCTTTTTGACAAATTACACCTCTCACGTTTCTTTGACAAAATTCAGGGAAGAGTTCCGCATCCTGTGCCGCTTGGCGAAAAAAATTGTGCCAAAAATCTTTTCAAGGTGACGGAAAAATACAATTTTTAAATCTTTGTTATTTATGATGTAAAAACATGGATTTATAAGTAACATAAAGATTTAAAAACGAAGTTTTACTGCCATCTTGAAAAATTTGTTACGAATGCAGGTAAAATCTCACTCACAACAGCCAAAAAATTTATTAAACATAAAAGTAAAAGGATAAATATAAAGAAATACCAATAAATGAGACGGCAATTCATAAAAAAAAGGGAGTTTCATACAAAAAAAAATTTCAAATATTTACACAAAAAACAAACAATCAGTTAAAATTAAAAAAAAAATCAATAATTTAATGTTTAGAAAAAGGGATCCTAGTCAGGGTCTGAAACATCATCAAGGTATGGTACTTCTCTTCTAACTGAATTAAATTTAAATTCTGATGGATGTTTGGTAATACACCCTCGATGTTTTCAGACTCGAATTTTTTCGGAGACCGTTGTCTGAATCATCCATCTCTAAAATGGTAAACCATGTAAAAATCGATATATTGGCCAATAAAAGGTGCATTTTAAACAGCTAATGCAAAAATCCTAAAAAAAAAAAAAAAAAAAAAAAAGAAATAAACAGCAGAGCAAGTGAGACTTACCTTACAATCAAAATACGTTGACAGAAGCACAGGTGCATCCGAATGTATGTAGCAAATTAGGTACGTAACAGAAAATTTAGCTGACTAACATTTCACCTGATACTGATGAATCAATAATCTTCAAGATCCCCCGATTTCAAAATTTATATTTTTTTTGAGGATCTTATGTTGAAACTTGCACTTTTGCAACCTTTCGATGAAATTCTCATTTTCTCTGTGATCCTCTAATGAAAATCATATTTTTTCTGTGATTATTTGACGAAATTCACGTTTTTCGCGATACTTTGATCAAATAATGCATTTTTTCTGCAGTCATCTGATGAAATTCATGTTTTTTCCATGATTATTTGGCGACATTCACATATTCCATGATCTTTAGACAAAACATGCATTCTAAAGGACCCTTTGGGGAAAATTGTGTTTTTTTCTGCGATCCTTTGACGGAATTCATATTCGTTTGACGAAACCACCATTTTTCTACGATATTTTGATGAATTTTGCAATCCTTCAGGGAAAGCAGACAGATGATAGTTGCAAGCTCCTGGCTATGTTTTTTTTCATGCTGTTTGTTTCTGTACATGGACTAAATGCACAGTAGGTCATGGGAAAGGATTAGAAATAAACTCAATTGGCCGCTGTTTGTACTCGCATTTTTATTTTGTCAAATTCTGCTACCACCCCCCACCCCCCTTCTCGTCCTAAAAATGCCAACAAATTTTAATACTGATTTGCATCAATCCCAGGGATGATAAATTGTGCCGAAAAAGTGGAATTCCATGTTTTCGCTGGAAAGTGGCATGTCTGTAAATGCTTTTAAAAATATATGCATAGTTGAAAAAAAAAAAAAAAAAAGCTATTGCATTTTTCAAACAGCAAAAAATAATTCACAGAAATATATTAAATTCAGCTTAAAAAATTCAGCATAGGTGAAATAAGAAATTTAAAAATAAAACAAAAAACATGTGGCATTTCTTTAAAAAATCAGATGTTTATTTTTTAATTTTAGATGAAACTTTAAAATTTGATTCATATATTTGGCCAAAACTAAAACACCATTATGTGCATCATTGAAAGTAATACACATACATAAAGCTATGTTTTTGAATGGTACAAAAACTTAGTAAAATTTTTAAAAAATGTAATTTTGATTTTTAAATCTTTATTATAATGAAACGTTCCTGTGAGTGATAAACACTTTATGAACATGAACTTAAAATATGCATAGTTTAGATAAAAAATAAACAAAAAATTGTGCGTATTAGTGTTGTATGGGTGTTTAATTCTGTTCGGTGTAAACTCAGCTGAGTTTATCAGGCAAACTGAGAAATCCGTTGATTGCCGCGATCGCGCAATTCTTTTCCTGGTCAATTGGCGCCTTCTTTCCGAAAGCGATTCATTCAGAAAGTCCATAATAAAAATTTAAAAAACTTTTAAAACATTCAAAAATAACTATTGACAGATCAAAGCGAGTAGTGGCGAAATATCAACACGTTTATCCCTTGGGCCGAAACGGGACGACGCAATAGACACGGCCTAAAGAAACAGCGTTTCACTGTTGCAGAAGAGTGAAATATATGAATCATTGATATGAATCAGTATTCATATGAATAATGATGAATAATCATTAAATTGAATCATTAAAACTATTAATATTTGTTGAAAACATTGATAATATTTTTTTAAATATTTATTCAATAAATTACGTAATATTTCATATGCATGTCGTAAACTGACTGCTTGTAAATGTAAACAGTCATAAATAAAATTGCTGCTTATAGATGTAAACAATAATGAAAAACGCATTTCAAAAAACTTAAAGGCTTTAATATGCTTTAAAAAATATATTTAAAGCAGAATCAGATGTTAGCCGTATTTTTTTTTATGAATCGTCAAAGAGTCATTCATTTGTTTCTTAATTTGCTGGAATTTGAATCTGAATGGCAACAGTATCGTTTGTTTAGATTTGATTTCTAATAGCTTAATTTTAATTTAGAACTTAATACATTATAAATGGATATGATACACATGCTTTATATGAAAATATGCTGAACAGACATGATTTCAAGTAGAAAAAATTATCATTTAGCTGTCATATGTTAAGATATGTTTTTTATTAAGCCTAACATGGCGTTTATCTATGGTCGATTCGCACACTGGAGTGGTTCGCACCGGCATCGTTCTGACGGTCCCCTGCACTCAGATTTTATTATAAGTAGATATTATATAATTATTATATAAATTATATAAATTTATAATCATAATTATTTTTACAAAAAAATTGCCTGTCATGACATATCCTGGAAACAGTTAAGTCCAGGTTCAGCTCAGCCCAAGTATGTAAAAAAAAAAAACATAAGCTTGAGGCCTGCCCAATTTTTCTATATTGTCACAAAAAATTAAACATCTTTTCATGCCTTACATGTAAGGGCATACAAATATATATATATATTGTTTGCCTTTATTCTTATTCTACTTTTAAAACCCAAAATATTGATTATGATCATTACAGAATCAAAAACTAATTAAAGGTTTTAACTTATAAAAAACACACTAATTTGCAGTTCAAAAAATCACACTTTTCAATAGAATCATTCTTTGAAGATCTTCAATAACATATTAAAATTACATGGCAATCCAAGCATATTTATGAGAGTTTTAGCACAGACAAGCCGATGCCTTAAATACACTTCTGAACTATGTTAGAATGTGTTAAAAAGCAAGTTTGTAGCGAATCAACAATACAATGCATTGAAGGATTCAATTTTTTATTATATAAATACTGAAATCTGCATTTAAATCAGTAGATATTTTTAATAATTTCAAGTCCACATACTTGTATTTAAGATGCTCTGCCATTTTTAATTAATAATCTATATTTAATGCATTCCAACATAGTTAAAAAGTGTTTATGAATATAGTTTGTCTGTCTACTCATTTGCCTGCACTCTAACTCTCATAAATATACTTGGATTGCCACGTAATTTTTATATATTATTGAGATTCATTATAGAATGTTTGGTATTGAAAATGAAGTCTAGCATTTATAGTTTGTTTACAAAGGCACACAAAACAATCCGTTACATTCTGATCTAAGTGGGGAAATTGTTTGTGGTACATTGATATGCCTCACAGAGGTGGATTACAACATGCTTTCTGTGGATTATTGAATAAGTAGCATTTATATTTCGTTTACTGGGACACAAAAGAAAATTCATGATATAAACTGGGTGCAAAATGATTGGAATGATCATTTAATTGACTAAATAATAAATATTATTAATTCACATATAAACCATGGATTTTATTAAACTAAATATGTAATATAAACATAAAAAAAAAATTTAAACAATTTTATTATTGCAATATAATAAATTTCATATTCACTGGATATGCAATTGGAGCAAAACAACAACAACAACAAAAAATCTTAATTATAGAAATTTTACATATCAGTTAAGCTTAATTTGTGTTTAATTATTTCAATGCAGCATGTTTCCATAAAGTTTGCAAGGTTTTAAGCTTGTTGGGGTGACAAACCATGCTAGTCTCACAAAAAGCAGGATTTGATTCTGCTTTTTAATTAAACTGAACCATTTAAACTTTTTTTTTGCATCAGATGCTTCTTTTCCAACTGAATGCAGGCTTTTTTATGGGCAGATGTTAAGCAGGGATATGTTCGGTAACAGAAATCTTAAAATAATAAATTAGAAACTTTAAAATATTTAATTAATTACTTTAAAATATTTAATTAGTTATTCATTATTAATTATTCTAAATTCAGTTTCAGTCAAATTTCACTTTAAAACAATTTTATTTTTCTACAGAAAGATCGTTAATTAATATCAATAATAAAATAATAAATCTTAATTTTAATAATGTCAGCCAAAATAAATATTTCTTTTATAATTTTCAAATATTAAATTCAAAATTTAAACATAACGATCTTTTCATTCAAAATCTTTAACCTAACGTTCTTTCATTTTAAATCTTTTCTCTCTGTGTGGCAACACCGTCACTCGCGCGCAACGGTTTTTGGATTTGAGATAGCGTCCTTCCGGAGCATGGCTTGGTCTCTTCCCGTAAAAACTTCGTATCGAGAGGACGTATAGCTCCTGCCGGTGTACTGTATTTTTGAAATCAGTACACCGGGGGAGGCTTATCCTGTTTAAATAATTTAATCTTTATACTTTTAAACTCCTTTTATACCATAGAAAATTTAGTATTATAATAAGTAATTTATTCAACAAGTATTTATCAAGTAATGAACCATGGAGCAGTGCCAACAGTCGAAGTCCGATGAAATGAAAGGGAGCATTAGTCATCAGATCGATGTAAAGGTGGTACTCATCTCAGAAGATACTACAGAAGAGTGTCACATCACTCAATCACGATTTAGGAATATTCATCTATATTCCAATCAAGAATTTGCATCTCTTCCACTTGTTGTTAGCTTCAAAAATTATCCGAGAACGTTAAGTGGTAAGATCAACAAGTTATTTTAAGATCTCTCGCACAAGTGATTAATGATGTCCCACCTTATTCCCGTAAGAAAAGAGAGAGTGAGGTATACTGACTCTATTGGATTTCTCTTTTTGTGTTGATCATTTCTAAATAATACTATAACTGCTGAACATTCCGACGGTTATAAACTGGTTGAGATGAACTATTCAATCATCAGGAACGATTCTTTAAATGCATACTTCTTGCACTCCCTAGTGTTCTTTTCCTATTAAAAGCAGATTATGATAAATCATCCTTCTAATCAAATCCAATTCAGGTTATGTTCATTTTTGAACATATATCATGGTTCGTACGCTTTGGAAAAAATAGAAAAAGTGCTGGAAAAAAAAGTATTCATTTTCAAGGAATGAAAAGTGCTGGAAAATATCGCGAACTTCGACAAATTGTTGCCGAAAAATATCAATTTCAACAATCGTTCGCATTAAAAAATCGGTAATTTCGCCAAAGGATCGCTTAAAAATGCTAATTTCGTCGAAAAGTCGTGAAAAAAAACGCGTATTTCGTCAAAGACTAGAGAAATAACCCGAATTTCGACAAAAGATCTCGAATAAAGCGCAAATTTCGTCAGAGGATCGCGGAAAACACGCGAAGTGCATTAAAAGATCGCGAAAATATGCGCGTTTTCATCAAAGGATCGCGCAAAAAACGCAAATTTCGACAAAGGATCGTGAAAAAACATAAATTTCCACAGATCGCAAAAAATAGCGAATTTCTTCAAAGGATCGTGTAGGGGTTATTCTGTTCCGAATTTTCCGAAAATTTAAGGCATTCATTTCCGAAAATTTAAAAAAATCGGTCACCAATCCGAAAATTCGGCCATAAAAAATCGCGAATTTCAACAAACGGTCGTCAAAAAAAAAATTTTTTTGCCAATAGTTTTTAGAAAAAACCCAGATTTCTCCAAAGGATCGCGGAAAAAAACGCAAATTTCGTCAAAAGATTGCGGAAAAAACGCAAATTTCGTCCAAGAAACACGAGAAAAACTGTAAATTTCGTGGAAAGATCGCAAAAAAACCCGAAGATTTCGTCAGAAGATCGCGAAAAATCCCGAAAATGTCATCAAAAGATCGCGAAAAAACCCGAAAATGTCATCAAAAGATCGCGAAAAAACCCGAAAATGTCATCAAAAGATCGCGAAAAAACCCGAAAATGTCATCAAAAGATCGCGAAAAAACCCGAAAATGTCATCAAAAGATCGCGAAAAAACCCGAAAATGTCGTCAAAAGATCGCGAAAAAACCCGAAAATGTTAAAAAATAGCGAAAAACCGAAAATTTCCCCAAAAAATCGCGAACAACCGAAAATTTCGTCGAAAGATCGCGAAAAAAATGCGAATTTCGTCAGAGGGCTGCAGAAAAATCGCATAGTTAGTGTCGGGAGTGGATTTCCCGCTCTGCTGTAACTTTTCAGAAAATTTGAGGTAAATTTCAGAATTTTTTTTTTTACTCAGAATCACCCCTAGGATCACAGAAATAACGCAAATTTCTTCAAAGGATCGCGGAAAAAGCGCAAATTGCATTAAAAGATTGCAGAAAAAACTCTAATTTCTTCAAAGGATCACAGAAAAAAGGGAAATTTCATCGAAAGGTTATGAAAAAAGACTAAATTTGCCAAAGGGCCTCGAAAAAAACGCATAGCCGGTGCCGGGAGAGAATTTACCCCTTCTGCTATCTGCTGTAGTCTTTCAGAAAATTTGCTGTGAATTTTAGAATTTTTTAAACTCAGAATCACCCTTGAAAATTTCGTCAACTATACGTTGAAAAAAATCACGAATTTCTTCAATCTGTCATTGAAAAAAAACTGCAAATTTTAACAATCCGCCGGGGAAAAAATACCACAAAATTCGTCCATTGGTCATCTATAAAAAATGCAAATTTCGTCAATTTGTCGAAAAAATCGCAAAATTCGTCAGTTTGATGCCGATTTCATATATCCCACCCCCCCCCCCCTAAAAAAATCCTAACATAGTCAGTTATTAAAAAAAAAAAAATCAGTCATTTATAAAAATCGCGAATGTTGTCAATCAGTTAAAACTTCACCGAATTATATATTAATTCAAAATTTTTCATTGTGTAACTGATAAATTTTTATTTCCTTTTTATAAATTCATTTTTAAAAAAATCTTTTGTATTTAAAAAGTAAAAGTAAATTATCTAACCTGTATTTCAATTAATTTTGTATGGATAAGCACAAATGCTGTAAGGTTTGAGAATTCAGAGAATATTTATTAAAAAGTATATTGTTCACAACTTCAGAAATGCTAATATATGACTCCTGATGAGTATTCAGAATTCCTAAAATTTAACTGGTTTACTCTTGTTTTCTGCTCTTGTAGTGATACCATACCTTTTATTTATTTAAAAAAAAAAAAAAAAAAAAGAAATTGCACTTAAAGAAAATCAAACTCTGTTGTCTTAACTTTTTATTATATATGAAATTTCTTCCCATGGTACCTTAATATAAGTTAAACCACATTATTCTTTAAAATTTTTCTAATAATATCTTGAAAATGCCTGTTATAAAATTTAAAAGATTTGATAAGATTT
Organism: Maratus speciosus; assembly: GCA_963932465.1. Taxonomy (NCBI): domain Eukaryota; kingdom Metazoa; phylum Arthropoda; class Arachnida; order Araneae; family Salticidae; genus Maratus; species Maratus speciosus. The sequence continues at coordinate 233,995,728 of OZ010788.1, forward strand.
CTTTGAAACAGATAATCAGTGGGGTGGCTATTTTCCCTATGTGTTACTCTATGCCATTTTTATGCATGTATCTAAACAGTCCTTGAATAGTGCTGGAATAGTGCTTGAAAAGTGCTTGAATTTTATTTGTTCTCGAGTGTATGAACCATGTATATTCTTCGTTAGAGTTCTTGAAATTTAATATGTCATTAAAGTGTTGGTTATTTGTCTTCGTTCAGGCATATATTGAATCAGAAATGATATACTGTCATATGTATCTTTAAGTGCACTTAATTTCCCCCTCCCAACCCCCTTTACTTAAATTCTTAATTTGAATAAAATATTGGTTTAAATTTAATATGTGTATTCATTGAGTATGATATTTTTATATAATATATAGTTTAATGTGCCAAAGGATCAAGCAAATAAATATTATAAATAGAATACTTGATAAATTAATTTTCAAAATATAAAATTGGCACTTTTCCATTTTACTACAAAGCATTTCAGATGAATGTTACATTTCTTCAGTTCATGTGAGTACTGCTTTAAAATTATTTATTATCCATCATATATTTACCTTTTCTTTTTCATGATGCAATGTATTTCTTTATTATCCTACCACTATAATCACGTGCCTCCTCTTCCTCTTATTAAATTAAATTAAATAATTCTATCTTTAAAATCACTAATCTATTTTTTCTTTTATTTTTTTTTTTAAAATCTTACAGGATACAAATATGTTTTTTGCATATTTAAAGGTATCACACATTCCTGTGTTTTTACGTAAATTTATTTTTTGCAGAAATAGGCAGCTGCATTTTGAATATATCTCAAACATGGCAAAATAATGATCTTGTGCAAGTTTCATGTTCTTATCTGCAAAATTATTAAAGTTCGATGAGTTTTTTTAGTTGTTATTTTAATTTATCTCGCCAGTGTAAATAAACCCTCAGATGCAGTTATAAAAATACAAACTGTTTAATTTGTTAATATTTTAAGTTTTCATTAAAATATTGTGATTAAACATTCAATGTGTTATGATTTTACTTTTAAAAATTTATCTTTCAGTCTCAGAGTTTACACAGGAGTTTTTACTGTTTAATGTCACTTTTTGTAATATATGATTCAATTGTTAAAATAATTCTTTCAGTTTAATTTTCTAATTTTAATTGCAATAAAAGCAAATTTTTAAATTTAAAGAGAAAAAAAATACATTTTAACTCTCTTCTGTTATTACTACAGTTTGAAAAAATATTTGAACTGTATGGTATATCACAACTACACTGTACATTAAAACCCCCATAATGGACCATCTGAATAGCACACACCTCTGTTCACCGAAAACTTTTTCAACCTCAACATCTACATATGTTTTTACCTCTGAAAGCAGACAAATTTTATGATCCTGAAGAGGTTTTATTGTATTTCTTTTTAATTAGTATATTAAATGCTGCCAGCCAACTTTTTTTTTTTTATCAAGGAAAAAAAATCAGTAAATGCATTTTATTTTTAAAAAAAATGATTATTTCATATACTAAACATAATAGAGGTTGCTATCCAACGTATACTTTATTCATAAATTTAAGAATGGTGTAAAAATAGAAACACATGAATAAAATAAACTGCAACATTTCAGTTTAATCTTCAAAACCATCTTCAGGAGTAAAATTTTCCAAAAACACAAATCGGCAGAACAATCTACATGCTTCATTGTCTAAAATTATATTGAAACCGGAAGAAGAAATGGAAACTTCAAAATTCTTTAAAAACAACTCCAGTGGCACCATCTGTTATTCAAATAAATAAAAGAAGGAAGAGCTGGAAAAGCATGGAAACATCACAGTCCTTTCAAAATGCTAAGCTAGATTTCGAGAATAAGAAATGAAACACTGTCACATATTTCCTGTTTCCTTAAATGAATTTCCATAGATTCATGAATAACTGCTTTATACAGAATATCTTGTTTCGAAATAATCTTAGCTTTGCCGAAGTCGAAAAATGAAATACATTCTGTAAGGAAATTTCTTGACAGTGCTGTTGAAAATCTATTAAACTTCAAATCATTTTTATGTTTATTTAATCTTTCAAAAAATCGTCATTTAGTCATACCAATAAATGAGGAAATTGATCCATCCGGAAAAAAATGTATGTGGAACTGGATCAATTTTCTTACTCATTAAATTAAATAAAGTCATAGAATTAGATGCCACCAGTTGAATGTTGTATTTCTTGAAAATCTTTTTCAATCTTTCAAATAGGATTGGAACATATGGAATCTTTCTGCAAACATGATTTAATTTGGGGGAATAATTTATTTATTTTACATTATCTTTAAATTTATGAATAAAGTATACATTGTTTACATTTTGTTTAGTACTCGATTTTACAACATCAAGTCTTTAATTATTATGAATATTTCACTTTTTTCCAAGATTTCTGAGTTATAATTTGTAAATAGTTAACTGAGTAATGAGTAACTGAATTATATTTTGGGAAATGAACAAATAGTTTCCATCCAGTATAATGTTGCAAATATTATAAGATGTTAATATCAGAGAATTCAAATAATTCATTAAACCTAAATAACTAGATTTAAAAAAAAAAAAAAAAAAAAAAAATACATGAAATGAACATACAACAAACCAAAATAAATAAAGATAAAATGAAAAATTACTTAATATGTCTAGTTAAAACTTACCAAAGCAGCATGTATGTAAGTAGCAGCAATATGAATGAATCGCAAGAATCCTCACTTTGTATCGCAACAGGAAAACACCCACAAATGGCTATTATGTATGTGTTCGCCGAACTTCTAAAGATTTTCCACTCAGTTTAGAGGCTGAAAAGCATTCTCAAGGACTTATTGCATATTCTCTATACGGCTGAATTGTTCTTACACAATTTCCTTTGCATTTTAAATATGTAGATTCTTCATTTAAAATTTATAAAGGAAACATTGATATAAATTATTTTTTATAAAGGAAATTTAATCTATATTTGTTTGCTTGTTTATGTGAATCCTCTGTGCGTTAATCATGTGAATAAAAAAAATAAAATGATAAAATAGCTAAACGAAATAGAAAATTAAAATCTTATCTAAAATTAAGCATGAGCATATTCATATTCCCACTCTCATATCCATATTTATAATTTTATATCTGAAAATGAATATTAGATGAGGAATTTTGTAGAATCATTTTACAAATTTAACACAAATCATATATTTTACTATGACATATTTCAATAGCTAAAATAAATAATAAAATATTATGTAATATAAAATGCCCGTGATATTCCAAAACGATTTAAAATAACAGTTTAAAAGTAAATTGATATATTTTTTATTTAAATGATTCTCTTTTTTGTGTTACAATTGTTATAAAATCTTAAATTCAGAATTTCTATCCATAACATTCCATTACAGTTAAACTTGGATAATTCAAAGTTGATGGGACCAGAGAAGAGTTTGAAATATCCAAAAATTCGACTTACATATACTCTCTCAAAAAGAAGATATAAATAAAAACGATTAACTCCAAGATGAAATAGTTAACACACAAACTTTATCTAAGAATAACTGCTACATTTTTTTTTCCATTAAATCAAACATTTTTTCATCACTTTTAAGAAAAAACGTCAGATATTTTTGATTGCAGTCTTTGAGTCACAGCATATGATTCTGATCTATCAATTGATACAAAAATGGAATCTTCTACATTAGACTCACCGTCAAAAAGCGTCGAATTTCATGTATGTGCACCATAGTTTCTGACAAACTATAGGTAGGGGCTTCTCTTGAATTTCCTTGCTCTCTTCATCCCCGGATAGTCTATTCTCAGGGAGCAAACCTCAATTAAGCTAAATTCTTATACTAAGCATCCTATCGAAGTGATTGGTATGACTCAAGTTGAAGTGTCCTATGAAGCAAAGTCTCACTCATTACCTTTGATGGTTGTTGGACAAGGAAGTATTAATTTAGCAGGCCGTAACTGGATTTATCCATTGCAATTAATGAATGTTTTTAAAAATGCAAACCATCCTTATGCCATAAACAATCTTCCAACTTCTGAATTGTTGTTCCAGAACCTTTTAGAAAGATTTAAAGATCTATTTTCACCAGAATTAGGTCTTGTGAAAGATGTCAAGGTGCATTTAATTAAGAAAGTTTCTGCAACTCCAAAATTTTTTAAGGCACGTCCAATACCGTATGCTCTGGTAGACAAAGTTGACCAAGAGATAGTTCGGCTGGTTCAAGCAGGCATTCTTGAACCAGTGAAGACCGCTGAGTCTGCAGCGCCAATTGTACCTGTGTTGAAGCGTGATGGCCGCATCAGGATATGCGGAGATTTCAAATTAACGACGAACAAGATGACTGAATTAGAGCAGTATCCACTTCCTAACATCGAAGACTTATTTGCCCAGCTGTCAGGCGGAGTCGTTTTCTCTAAATTGGACCTCCGTGATGCCTACTGCCAGTTACAACTGGATGAAGAGTCAAAAGATCTAGTCATCATTAACACACATAAAGGACTGTTCCGGTATACCAGAATACCTTTCGGAGTAGCCTCTGCTCCAGCTGTGTTCCAGAGAGAAATTGATAAAATTCTGTATGGTCTGAAGGCTGCTTGCTATCTTGATGATGTTTTAGTGTTCGGAAAAGATGAAGCTGAACATTTACAGAACTTGACGGCTGTTCTAACGCGGTTACAGGAAGCTGGTATGAAACTCAACCCTGACAAATGCGAATTTTTGAAGACTTCAGTTGAATATCTTGGTCATCGGATTGATAGTAAAGGACTTCATCCGCTAGAGTCTAAAGTCGAAGCAGTTGTCAATACACCAGATCCGAAGAATAAGGATGAACTACGTTCCTTCATTGGATTGATTACTTACTATGCTAAGTTCCTGCCAAACATGGCCACTTCGTTAGCGCCATTATATGAGCTCTTAAAAGATAAAACCAAATGGAAATGGGATAAATTACAGAAAGAAGCTTTCTCTAAAGTGAAAGAAACCTTACGAAATTCATCACTGCTGATACATTTTGACAATAAGAAGGAAGTTGTGTTGGCTTGTGACGCCAGTCCCTATGGTCTTGGAGCTGTATTATCTCATGTAACCGAAGATGGTGATCGCCCAATAGCTTTTGCGTCACGTTCCTTAACTGACGCTGAAAAGAATTACAGCCATATAGAAAAGGAAGCTCTATCTCTGGTCTTTGGCGTAACAAAATTTCGTAAATACCTGTTAGGACGAACATTCACATTACTTACTGATCATCGTCCCTTAGTTAATCTCCTTTCTGCAGACAAGCCTGTTCCAGTTGTGGCTGCTGCGCGAATTCAACGTTGGGCTCTGACTCTTGCAGCATATTCATACACTATCAAATACAGAAAAGGTAGTTTGCATGCTAATGCAGATGCTTGCAGTCGGCTGCCCTTAAATACGAAGCATCCTGATCTGCTAGCTCCGACAGAGTCAGTGTTGTTGTTGACACAGTTAGACGACACTCCAGTGACAAGGCATCTGATTGCAACAGAAATTAACAAATGTCCTGATCTACGCAAGCTAAAATCTTACATCTTAAACGGCTTTCCGAAGAAAATTGAGCAAAATCTGCACCCTTTTCTAAGAGTAAAAGATGAATTATCTTTTGTTGGAGACATCATTTTCAGGGGCTCACGTGTATTTATTCCACCAAAATTTAGAAAATTCATACTAGAAGAGTTTCATTCATCTCACCAGGGCATAACGGCTATAAAGGCCCATGCTCGTTCCAGTGTTTGGTGGCCAGGATTAGATAATGATCTTGAAGCAAGAGTGAAGGGTTGTGTTGTTTGCCAGCAAAATGCTTCAGCACCTCCAGCAAAGTACTCTTCTTGGCCTGTGCCAGAACAAGCATGGGAGCGGATCCACATTGACCATGCGGGTCCAGTGGAAGGCCACATGTTGCTAGTAATCGTGGATGCCAAAACAAAGTGGTTAGAAGTGGCACAAGTCTCAAGTACAGCATCTTGTGTAACCATAATGGTGTTACGTAGCCTGTTTTCTCGTTTCGGCATTCCCAAAAGTCTGGTCAGCGACAATGGCCCTGGTTTCAGCAGTGCAGAATTTGGTGAATTTTTAGCTAACAATGGCATTTCCGAGGTTAAAACACCACCATACCATCCACGTTCGAATGGTTTAGCTGAACGAGCGGTCCGTACAGTCAAATCAGCCCTGAAGAAAATGACTGGAGGGACTTTCGCAGAGAGGCTGTGTCGATTCCTTTTCAACTACCGCAATACACCATCGGCAGCGACGGGAATATCTCCAGCCATGGCAATGTTCGGTCGGCCTCTTCGAACACGGCTGGACCTAATTCGAGATCCTGTGACCCAGACATGTGAGATGAAAGAGACAGGGTCAAAGAAAATATTAGAGGGCACTCCAGTTTGGGTGCGTGCATTTGGTCGTGGCCCACCATGGGTTGCTGGCAATATTTTACGTCCATTGGGAAAAGTTATGTGTGAGGTTTCAACCCCCATGGGAAACTGGACTCGGCACATCGACCAGTTAAGGCTCAGGCAGGAAGAGCTGACTAGTGAAATTCCTACTTCACTTAAGTTACCAGCTCCTGCTGCACCACAATCAGAATCTGCTGACTTGCAGACTGAGGTACCCACTTGTGCTCCCAAACCTCCTGTGCTCTCCTCAGAGGTAAGTTCTACAGGCGGAGTGAGCAAGTCGCCTGCAGAATCCCCAGTGCTATCACCACAAGTGCTCACTCGTGATGAAAATAGTACTCCATTGATTAGACGTTCAAAACGTATAAGAGTAAAACCAGTACGTCTCCAGTTATAAACTGACAAACTGTTCATTAGTTTTTGAACTGTTCTCTGTGAAATACTGTTACATCTAAAATTATAGACTGACAGACTGTTCGTTGGTTTTTGAACTGTTTTCCTTAAAAGACTTTTGTTTTGAACTGTCTATATGTAATGACATTTACATCTTGTACTTTCTTTAAGGAGGGAGGGAATGTTGTGTGTTTGTAATACCTTCCTCTCAATAGATAGCGCCTCTACTGAGCGTTTGTTGCGATCGGAGATCGCCAGTGATCGCAGTTGTGCGCTAGTCGCTATGTAGTGAGGTTGTTCTTATTCCAATAAAGCTATGTTAGTTTATCCTAGAATCACGGCGTCTGTTCCACAACTTTAGTAAGCCCTAAAGTTATATCAATGTCCACATCAGTTGCCTCGCCACATTTTGTTCCGTGTTGACATATCCTCATACAAGATTGATGGATTTTTACATGCTTTGATGTTTTACATCATGAAGATGTTTTACATCTTCTGAGTGGCCAAGTCTTGGGATTTTGCTTGGGTCAGAAAATACTTTGAAAATCAAAACATAGTAACATTACAAACCAACAGCTTTCTTTTCCACAGAAAGACCGTTAAAATATTTTGAATCTTAACTGAAAAAAGCCTCAGGAACAATTTTTACCGCAAAATTTTAAGGGTAACCGTATGAAAAATTTGAATTATCCAAAATAAAATTCAAAATACCCACGATTTTTTTACAATTTTTTAATACAGAATTCTAGAGACCGAGCAAAAATTTTGAATTAAACAAGTTCGAATTATCCAAGTTTCACTGTATAAGAATATTCATTTGTAAATTTTAAGCAAGCCTTTACTAAATTATTATTAAATTATTGTTGTTGATCTATTTTCTCCAGGTGTTTTCAGGTTCATCTGGTGAAGAATTATTGACCTTGTCTGGCCACGCAGCTGCTATCAATTACTGCATGTTCAACAATTCCGGGAGTAAATTAGTTACGGCTTCTGATGACAAAACAGTTAAGATTTTTGAAATCAGTTTGTCATATTCAGCAGGTACATATATTTACTTTTAAGTTCAGACATTGTTGGATTTTGTTTAAGGGGGCTCAGGGCTTGAAAATTAAAAAAAAAAAATGATTTTTCTTTTAGTATCTATTTTAATTATTTAATTAATTCTGAACACATTGCAAAAAAAAACATAAAAATATTTGGATTTTTAACGGAGTTATGAGCATTTATGTAACAATCGTTACAAAGCCACACCCATTTAATTGCAACTTTAAGTCACGTTTTCTCAAAACTTGATTTTTGATGACTATCCGTAAGATAAAAAAAAAACTCTGATGGAATGGCTTAAATTTTTTTTTGCATGCAACATGATAACATCATTATCTATAGAATGAATTAACATATTTTAGATAGTTTAATATTTTGAGTATTTTTAATGAAAAAAGTTGTATTTTTTAGCTTTTTTTACGTTTTCAGATTTGAAAGGGTTTTTTTCCTTTGAGTGATAGTTATATCCTTAATTCATTCTATAGAGTAAAGTTTCTTGACCATTGTAAAGCAAAAATTAGGTTCTTATGTCAATTTAATGTTAAGATATCTTACGGATGGTGATATGACACCTAAAATTTTTTCTGAAAATTGTGTTATATAAATTTTGCTATATTTTTGTTTTATTACATTGAAGTACTTCATTTTATAATTTTATAAGACTACAAACATACCTTAAAAATATCAGAAAGTTTAAATTAGTTACATTGAATACTTCTGTTTTTATATGGACTCGAAGCGAGAGCTCTGTTTACATGTTTTTCATTATCGATCAAGCCCTGAGTCCTCTGTTTAAGGTTTCTCTATATTTAGTGTTAGAAAATGCTTTAACTGTATGAAATTCCGATTTTTACTCTTAAAGCAGTTCTAAAGTTCTCTGCTCAATAAATGCTACGACTCATTTTTAAAAGTAAAGACATAAAATTGGCAGGGTTGACTATTGAAGTGATTTGGAATTGAAATGAGTTTTCCATTTTTTAAAAATCAATAAATTACATGTGTTATAAGCGATTTTTGTCACGTGACGACAGGTTTTTTTTTCTTTCCAGCACTGTCACATTCAGAAATTTGGTTCTAAATGTCAATTTTGACAATATTTTCTGAAAGTTGTTTTGCATTTACAAAAAAAAATAAAAATAAATAAATAAAAAATTTGGAAAACGTCTTTCGATTATATAGTTTCCAAATAAGAACACTTGCCAACTTCATGTTTCCAAACAAAAATGAATTCAGAAATGTGTCAGAAAGTAGCTGCTTTGGATTTGAGAACAGCCTTAATGAAATTTTCTTATGAGGAGGGGGGGGGGGGGATGTTTTCTGTCTCAGTCATTCCTTGAATTCATCACTTTACTATTACACATTGTTATTTTAATCATTTAAATCATATAAGTTAATTTTATAAGTTCATATATATATATATATATATATATATATTTATTTTTTTTTTTTTTTTTTTCTCACAGAAAACAACCATTTTGCTTATATCATTGAATTCTGTGCCCTTGACAACGTAATTCAATATATAAGCTTTTCCATTTTTTGTCGGTGTCCACTTTTTTCTTTTTCTTCCATAATAATTCTTATAATAAATTAATTTTTTTTTTTTATACTTACAGCTTTAATTCATAATATTTGATGGTGGTAGGTTATGTTTAATTAATGGTTATGTATATATATATATATATATATATATAGCACAATATGTATTAAATGCATTTGTCAGATCCAGAATCTTGCACCATAAATAAACTAAGTATAACCATAAAACATCCAAGAAATTTAAATAGATATAACCTAAACAAGAAAAAATAACAAAAGGCTGTGGCCACTTCAGCGGTGGGCATTTTGAAAAGCACAGCAATGTTTCAGACTAATTACAATTTACAACAAACTATTATTCAGTAGTCGCAGTGGGTTTTGGCCTGAGTGTCACAAAACATAAATCAAATGCATAAAAACAATTGAAAGCATATCGCGAACACTCCCCCACCGGACCCGGCGCCACAATAAACAGTGCATCTCGAAGATACAACTGATTCATAATGTATATATAATGTATACTGAAACAATAAAATTACCCAAATCCGAGTCACACAGCCACAAAAAACAATAACCAAATTCCAGTGATCCATAATCTGTCCATGCACGTTCCATGTCTGTTGCCACACAATTGCAGACATCCTTGTAAAACCATCCAAAAAAAGTCTTTAAGTTATACAAATCATTAACTGTCTGTAAAACTAATATATTTATTAATGAAATTCAAAGGTATATTATTTTTATAATACAAAATGCTGGTTAAATCAGGGCTCCCAAATGGTCCCCTTTTTCCCCCCAAAGTCCGCTTTTTAAAAAAAGGTCCCCTTTTATGCATTTTGGTCCCCCTAGTCCCCTTTTCAGTGACTGAAAAAAATCCCCGCAAAATAAAAAAAAATTACTTCAACCTCCTTGTGCAATATTGCGCCAGCCCTGCTAACAGCTTATTACCTCATAAAAAGAAAAATCCTTTTTTATGTTCAAGGAAACAATACGAAATTTTCAGAATTCTCCTATTTATCCTCCACAAAACAAAATGTAGGGGAGACTTTTCTATTATTACACACTTTCCATTTATCAAGGATAGACTTGTCTTAGCCAGACCTGTTACTCACATGACCAGTTTTTGAAATCGAATGTTAAAGAATTATCGCAAAAAAAAAAAAAAAAAAAAAAAAAAAAAACCCTCAAACTGCATAAAAAAAATTAAAAGAGGCTGTACCAATTCTGGATAAATTGTATTCAAAATATGACAAAATTTATTAAACTGGGCTAAAATATTGAAACTGAATTCCTTTTAAGAATTAAAAAATTGCATAAAAATTCAAAAATTGCTGTACAAATTTTGAATAAACTTCATTAAAAGGAGGACAACATTTACTATACTTAAAACATTAAAACCGGATTCTAATGTGGAAAAAATCGCTGCAGAATACACATATATACGTACAAAAAAAAGGCTAAAATTAGTTAAAAATTTAAATCTGACGACACAATCATATTAGGGCAAAATTTATTACATTAGGGCTAAATGTTTGAAACTGAATTTCTTTTATGAATGCCAAAAAATTGCCGCAGAATGCAAAAAAAGGCTGAAATTCACATTAAAAATTTGTGAAAGATTTTTAAAATGTTGTACAAATATCGAATAAACTTTATTGAAAAGTGAAAAAAAAAATATTACATTTGACTAAAAAATAAAAATCTCATAAAAAAATGTAATTAAAACAAAATCCAAAAACAAATTTAGATATACGGGTGGTATCTTCCTGCCAAATCTTGTAGCTCTATGTGCAACAACCTCTTTAGTACACAAACTTTTACCTTTATTATTATAGATGTAGTTTTGTTTTCAATTTTGATGGAGAAGTATAGCCAATCTATTAAAGGAACTCTTAATTACAATGTCTTCTTGTTTTTTTCCCCTTAGGCTCTCTTCAGTATATATTTCTATATTCTTAGAAAAAAAAGTAACTAACTCTGTCACTGCCACTGCAGTTATGAGCATTGGTAGTACTCATATTATACAGAAATTATTGATAAACACGCTGGTGCAGACAGTTTTTAAATCGAAGAATCCTTTTTAAGAGCTATTCAATGTTAAAGTTGGTCAAAATCATTCCATTAAAAAAGTTTTATAACTGAACAAAAGTTATGCATAGGAATTTAATCCTTTTTTCTAAGGATATACATTACAAGCCTGTGGTACGCAGACTGCATTTATTTTATTTTAGTTTTTTACGATATTTTTTTTTTCAGTTTTTTATTTGAATTTTCACCATTTTAATAGATATTTTTATTCACATTTAGATAAAGTTATTCTTTTAAATTGTTGCCAATTGTAAAAACAGCACAAAAAGTACTATTTCCTTTAAATTAAAAATGTCTTAGTATGTGACTATTAAAAATAGAAATAAAACTTTAATATAAGAATTCAATGATCACGTTTTAAAAGCAGGAAAATATTTAAAGTTTCGTCACAGAAATTGTATTTACATGGGAATATTTAAAAAGAAAGAAAAGTTTTAAAAATTAACATTAATATGTGCTAGTTAAAAGCAATAAATAGGAGAAATTATATAACATTTAAAATACACAATTAATAATATTGCCAAACAGTTTAAATTAAAAAATATATTTACACGAAAGATTTATTTCGTATTTTGTGGTGATCTTTTTAACTATTGTTGTCAATTCTAAGACAGCACAAATAATAATTCTCCCTTTCAAACAACAAATGTATTTTCACGTGAACGTTAAAGAGAGAAATAAATTTTTGGTGAAAATTACGTCAGATTTAAAATGTGTTATTTAAGACAATTTTCTTATAATGTTGTTTAAAAAATTCCGAAAGTCAACAACTCTGATTTGTTCATTTTATATAGGCGGATTTTCAAATGCTGTTTACTGATCTTATTTAATCAATCACGAAAACAGCCATTAAATGTCTGAACAGCAGTTGTTATATCTTAAAATCCCCCAGTGAAGTTGAAATGAATGGAAATCTGTTTACAGTGAGATCATCACTGGTTGTTTAATTATTATTCAAATCTTCCATAATCTTTTTAAAGTGGATCAAATTAGCGTGTTTTTAGAGTCTGCAGTGTCTGAACGGAATTTGTCGAGCATAGCTCGTAGGGGGCAGAGACCCTTATTTTATCAGAAGAAGGTATTGGAATCATGAAAAAAAATTTCCATTTTTTTAATGGATGTATATGTTTTAGATTGACCCTCAATACGATTTGACTATTTTTTAAAAATCTCTCTCTATTTGTGATACAAAATTTGTAGCTACTTTATCTCAAAACTAAAGCATGGAATTTCATCAAATGCCATATGTAATTAGACTTTAGCACACATAGGTGCTGATTAGGTTTCGGTGTATATGGGCCCAACAGGTGGCATTGCTATGTTACATTTTTCACAATTTACATGATAATTATACCTTAGCATCGTTAGGGTGAAATTCCATCAAACTTCACATTCATTTAATTCTTGACATAAATTGGCACTGATTAGATTTTGGTGTATTTCGTGACAGGTGGCAGGCACTACTAGGTTGCAATTTTAATTATTTCTGTGAAAGCCAGATCACGGCATGTTTGGAATTAAATTTCACGAGATTTGATATGTAAAATTATGAATACTGATGATTCAATATTGGTTTTGATCACTCCCCACGGAGCTTTGCCATAGTAGGCTTTTTCCTACGAACATTATAGCTTATCCTAGCTTCTCTATTGTGCAAAAAGAAACTAAATTTTATTTTTGAGGATAGTAATTAATAACATATATCTTAATCTAATTTTAATGTTCAACAGGAATCGTTATTATGCTGTGCTCTTTTTATTCACTGATCATTATTTTTTTTACCTTTAAAGAGAATTATCAATGTGAATGCCGAAATATAGAATACTTTCTATATTCTTGCAGTAGGATATTTAAATGTGTTTCTATGAAACTGTGTACATTGTTTAATGACACCTTATAAAGATAACCTTCTAACATATTTTCTGGGGTAATTTTAAAAATTTACTTGCATATTTAGGAAAATTAGTGCAATGTTTTTACTCATGATTCTTTTTTAGTCTCTTTTTTTAATAAAAATGGTCCCCCGAAGCCCCTCTTTTAAATAAAAATGGTCCCCCAAAGTCCCCCTTTTAAATAAAAATGGTCCCCCAAAGTCCCCTTTTTAAATAAAAATGGTCCCCTTTCCCCCTTTTTGAGGACTAAAATGTGTTGGGAGCCCTGTTAAATTAAAAAGTTGTTTTTTCTTGGTTTTTTCTTGTTCAGGTTATATCTATTTAAATTTCTTGGATGTTTTATGGTTATACTTAGTTTATTTATGGTGCAAGATTCTGGATCTGACAAATGCATTTAATACATATTGTGCTATATATAATCTGTGTGGTTATTTGCAGCTGTAGCGCTTATCGCATGGATTTTGTTTTTATTTTTATATTTTATTTTTAGTTTTACTTTTAACATTTTTGAACTTATATATATATATATATTTGTATAGCCTTATTTTTTTTCTGTTAATGATTGTGTTTCAAACTTTAAAAAGCAAATATAAATTTTTTCTTCCAATATAGACGGTTAAATTGTTATATTGTTAAACATACTAAATGAAAATTATTTTAAAATGAGAAATAATGTAATTTGCACTTAATATTACCCTTAATAGGTTGATTATATTCTAAGAAATTTCTAGGAATTTTACTTGTATAAGCTATATATTACCAGAGGATAATTCAGGGGCGCCATTTCAGAATTTTTTTTTGGGGGGGCAAACATTTTTTGAGGGATGCTATATAGCTAAGAGTAGTATACAGGGGTCTAAACCCTCCCCCCCCCCCCCCGTATGAGAAACGTTTACTGACTTGTGCTTACAATAACAGTAAAAACTGCGAATACGGAAACTCAAAACCAATGAAATATTTCGTTTTAGACAGGTTTCCGTCTTAAAGGTAAAATTTTAATATATTGGACATGATTTTTTTTCTTTTTAGACAGGTTTCATTTTTACAGGTATCCTCACTGACTGTTAAACCATCCGCTCTATAGTATAGCTCTGAAAAGAGATGCATTATAGTAAAACTTGTGAAAACGAAACCTGTCTATAACAGATTTCTTTCTAGAAAGGGGAAAAAATCAAATTTAGTTGAAAAAAATCATAAAATTATACATGCTAAGAAAAAAACCTGTTTAAATGGAGCTTTTTTCTAGTCCCTTTCGAAGTTTTATTTACAGGGGAGCCATTTCATGAGTTTCCTGATGAAGGACAAGGAAAATTTCTCTTTGAGGAACAGGGAACGTGGAAAATTGCACAACTTGCAGAACTGCACAAATCACACAGAAAAAAATCCCGCACAATAAAACATGCTCTACGTGGTTTTGTCTCCATAACGGCTTTCACAAGCATGTGATTATTCCACAATATTTTTAATTTTCGTGAGAGTCCGCGATTTTTCTTTCTTTCAAAATCCGCAAAGTCAATGGGTCGCAGAAAAAAATCGCGAATTTTGGAAGTTTTGAAAAAAAAAGTCTCAAAATGGTCGCTTAAAAAATCGCTAATTTCTTGAAACAACCGTGGAAAATATCGCTAATTTCATCAGAGATCGCGAAAAGAAATACAGATTTCGTCAAATGATTGCACGAAAAAAATCGCGAATTTCGTCAAAAGATTGCGCAAAAAATCACGAAAATTTAGTCGAAAAATCGCGCAATAAAATCGAGGAGAAATTCGTCAAATGGTCGCGTAATAAGGTCCAAAATTGTGTCTAACTCTCGCGCAATAAAATCACAAATATTATTAGTCGGTGGCAGAAGCAAAATCATGGATTTCAATAAATGATAGTGATAAGGAATCGTGAAATTTGTCAAAAAAATCACGAAAACAATATCGAATTTCGTCATTTGGTCACGGAGAAATATTGTGAATTTCGGCAAGTGCTCGCGCGAAAAAATTCCATTTCGTATAACGCTTTCAGAAAAAAAATTGTGAATTCCGTGAATCAATCGCGGAAAAAATCGTACATTTCGTCAGATGATCAGAAAAAAATCATGAAATTCCATCATTCATGAGATAATCAGCCATAGAACGTCATGAATAAGTCACAGAATTTACAAATTTTGTGATCTGTAAGCATAAGAAAATTTTCGTTAATGATTTTCTGCAAGTGAAGGTAAAGCGTTAATTTTTTCGGATTGAGTTTTCCCTATTATGAGATGGTTTCATGTTAATTCGATTTTTCAAAGAAATTCTGAATATTTTTCAGATAAAAAAACTACATATTTGAACATTAATGAATACTATGTATATATCTTTCTTTTTCTACAGAAAAGGTAAAATTTATAATTAATATTCATATAAAAATGCACAAGAATTACTTTCATATGCATTCATATAATTTAAAACTATTTAAAATACATTAGAAAAACCCAGAACGTTTTCAGTCATCACAAGACCGTCATCAGTGGGATTTAAATGTTATTATTTTCTTCGGGCTTATTCGAGAATTGGCTAGAAGAAAATCATTGTGATTGTTGTGTCAATGATTTTGACGAGTTTTCCCATGATCAATTTACACACAGATGAGAAGCAACTGATAAAAAAAATTCTCACATGTATTTTTAAAATTAACCACAGTACTCATTAAAGATACATGTCTCACTTTGAGGGAGTTCGAATAGTAAGGCTTTATTAAATTTTTTTGATAATTATTAATTTCTATGCATAAGCATTTATTTAATGCATATGTTTTTATTGCAATAAAATCTGATAAGTTATTGTAGAGTTTGAGCAATTTTCTGATATTTGCTTGAGTCTGACATATGATTAGGGATGCACCGAATATTCGGTATCTATTCGATATTCGGTCATATTACCGAATATCAACCTATTTGGTTTGCCGAATACTTAAACCTCTTAAAAATATTTTTTTAAACGTTACACAACTTCTACTTTTAACTGTCAATTAATAAAGATATTCAGAATACTTAGAATCTTTAAATAAAAGAGAATGATTGTATATTATTTATTTGTTGTTTTAAAAATGTCACTAAAAAAAAATAACCATTAATGACATGTCATTTGTTCATGGGAATTAATAAATGTGGAAATGCAAGTTACTGAGCATTTGATGGTAAATAATCCGTTTCTTGCTTTTTCGCAAACAGGGTGTTTCTAAACAAAATGGAAGAAAATTTCAGGGGTAATAATAAGCATCAAAACAGAGAATTTTTTGTCCAGTAAATCAGGATCGCAATTAACTTATTCAGTCAGATATACAGTGCATCCCCAAGTCAAACTTTAATTTTCTTTTCTTACTTTAACAATAATGAAGGTATTGTAACTATATTGTCAACAGAGTTACTTTAATTAGGATAGCATGATGAGAAGTGCTGAAAATAGCAACCATTCATATCTAAACAGCACTGCTCTAGACATTATTTTATTAAGAATGCAGCTAACAATACTTATACTGTACCACTGGCCAAAATTCAGTCTCTTCCAAGGATATCATCACATTCTATGCAAGCAAATTAATATGATGCAAATTTCGCTGAAATATCTTCATTTTTATACAGTTATAAGCGAAAATTCTGCTACGGATTGTACACCTTTCATTTTTGATGAAAGAAGTGGAATGATATGTTGCTTCTTGTTCAATATGAGAGAATTCTTTTCATTTGTTTGAATTAATTGAAGTCATGGAATTTAAATTTTATTATTTAAAAAAATTTTTAACCATCCTCTACTCAAATAATAACTCAAAACATACTTTATTAGCACAAAATTTACTTATAAAAATAGTGTTGTTTGTCAAAGTGGAAGTAGCTAAATATTGCAAAAAATTGTTTAAAATTTAACTTTTTAATGTTAAACACTGAGATATAAAAGTATTTGGCCAGTCGAATATTTGGTATTCGGCCGAATAGATACTATTCGGCTGGCCTAATATTCAGTATTCAGCCTAACAGTTACTATTCGACTGGCCGAATATTCGGTATTCGGCCGAATAGATACTATTCGGCTGGCCTGATATTCGGTATTCAGCCTAACAGTTACTATTCGACTGGCCGAATATTCAGTATTCGGTTTACCTGCAGGCCAAATATTCAGCATCCGGTATTTAGCCAAAATCATTATTCGGTGCATCCCTACATTTGATGGTTGATAAATTTTCTGAAATATCAAATTCCTTGGGGGGGGGCTATTGCCCCCCCCCCAGCCCCCCTCAAATGGCGCCCCTGGGATAATTCAGACAAAAGTTAGACTTTTGTGTGTATTATCATAAATCATTTTAGCATATGAAATTTATAAATATTTTTAATGTATAAAAAAGTAATGGAAAACTTTGTTGAAAATGCAAATAAAAATGCATTTTTTCACCTACAATATTGCACACACATATTCATTTAAAACTCTTTGAAAAATCCAATGCTAACAAAATCTAAACAAAACGTTTTCTGCTGTGTCTAAAAGATATTCTTGATGAGAAAGCTGATTCGACACATACATCACGTCACCGTAAAATGAATGAATGGCATTGCTATTCATATATCGATCAAATTAAGGCTCCTAAAATTTGGGCTGACTCATGCCTCTATTAATCATGGAAATAGCAGTATAACTTCTTTCTTTTGTTTGTAACAACTGTGCTTAAAAAGAGACTCTCTCTGAATTTTGATTTGCTGATTGAGTCAGGTCATGTGACTGTAAATTAACCACTGAGAATCATCGCTTTGGTTGTTGCCGAATGGCAAGCTATAAATTCAGCCTGATTTCTGCACCACATAAGAGAAATATACATATATATAGATTGATGCATTAGGAATGGTTTATTGCAAATACCAACCATGATTTGCTTAATTAAAGATTGATTTGATTAGGCTCTAAATAGGCATTTGATCGTATCATTTCTACCTTTTATCTTATTAAAATGGCTACAACTATTACTACAATAGTTTTTACTTACTGTTTTAGCTGAAATTTGCTTTTACATACATTTTTAGCCCAAGTACCCTTTTTAACATCTTTTTCATCCATCAGTCATTTTTTCCCCTTCCAGCTGGCACTTGTCTGTTCACCATCTTTCATGTTATGCTCACTAATCTTTTTGCAAAATTGGGGTGGTGCTGCTGATCCTTGAAAGATGGCATATGCTGTCCACAGTGATACAGCAATACTATTTGGTACTTGGTGCAAGGAAAAAGTTAAGTTTTTTTTAGCTAATGACACAGTCCAAAAAGAAAGAAGCGAGAGAGAGAAAGAATCCATCCACCCCACCACCACTAAAAACTTAATTTTTTTAATATTTTTAAAAATGATTCCTGGAGGTTTCCTCCATAAAGGGATATAAAAATAGTATTGAATGTTACTAAGGTATCAAGTAGAAACCAGCTGAAAAGAAAATTTACTTCTATGTGAAAGACTGAACTAAAAAAGCAGAAGAATCACAATACAACAGTTTTAATGATTATGGGAGCATTTATATAGATGATAAACATGTGCCAGTAAAACTGAAACTAAGCTAAAAATTACTGTCACTACATGAGTAATAACATACATAAACACATAACTGCCAGCAGCTATCATTGAAAACGTAGCAAAAGCTATCAAATTGAAATGGGAAAACTTTTAGGCAAGAGAAGGGAAGGCAAATTATATCTTAAATCCAACTTTATATTATCAGCATAAGCAAATATGTACATATAGTCTACTCACACTTCAAGAAACATCATTGGTTGCCAATCACTGGCATCACCAAAGTTAGCAACTGCTGTAAACAGTGACTAATTCGTGGTTTCATAATCACAGTTATGGAACATTATTGTTTAACATGTACACCAATGAATCAAAATAAAGCAATGGTGTCTCAATATCATATGTTGTTGGTTTTTACTTGGGGATGGTATAAACAAAGGTATGCCATGTCAAAAATAGCTTTATACATATTTTAAACATACTAAAATTGCTTTAAATAATTAATAAATTACCATGATATGTAACAAAATTTCTTTCATATGCTTGAAATTCCATTCACTTACTCTAAGATTGTATTTAGTAAACTTACTTCCATGTGATTTTATTTTACATTTACTGCATATTGATTTAATTTATGTTTTCTTGTCAGAGAATGTTATTTAAAGTGATTATGTTTGTAAATATTTTTGAGGGAATTTAATTGATAGAGCCTTTCAGATGAGATTGTTAGAGTAATCGAAAAATAAACATACAACATTATGTTTCTGTTCCAAAACACTTCACATTTTGAACCAAATGGAAAGTATTTGCTATTAGGTAACTTCAATGCAAAAAGCAAGAAGCAGCCATCCGAAGGTAAACTATTCCAGGAAATTTTGGCACATTTTCACTGATCATGAAATCCAGACCTTCCAAAACTGTAGGATTAATCAAGTTTTTTCCAACTCTTTTGAGTAGTGGTTACTTCTTATATGTTTGGTTATTTTTAAGGTTTTCCTTGTTAAATAAAGATATTTTGACCTAAAAGTGCTGATGAACACCACATTAAAATGTATCCTTATTTTTTAGTTTGAGTTCCTTTAAGTTCATTATTGTTTTCTATCTTAAATAATTATTCTTAAACATATTTAATTAATTAATGCTTAAAATACAAGTTGTTTATAATGTTATTAGGGTCAGGATAAAACACTTTTAAAAGAACTTTTTATTTTCTCAAATATTTACTTGCTTTTTTTATATTTTTTATCGAAATAATAAATTAATGTAGCTTAGATTTTTTTGAAAATTACATTCAAAATATCTGAAGTATCACTCTTACAAATATTTTTTTAGACATGAAACCTAGAAAAAAAAGAGCATCATTTCCAAGTATAAATACAGAAGTTGTCAAAACCCCAGATATTTCTCTTGTCACTTTTGATCGACATTGTGCTCCAGTTCTGTGCTGTTGTTATTCAGATCGTGAAGATTTGATTGTTTCAAGTGATTCCATTGGTAGAGCTTATGTAAGTAATTTTCCTTATTTTTTATTTTAAGTACGGTTGTTATGCTTAACACATTTTGTTTTAGAGGTATTTTAAACATATTTGAAACATTATTGCTGAAACATCAGTATACGTGTGTGTGTGTGGGGGGGGGGGGGGGGGCTCTTGTCAAAAAATGTACTTTATTATCTAAAAATTTACCATAATATGCAGTTCCTAAGTATTTTAGAATATCATTGCATAACAGCGTGATTAATTTAACACTTCAAATTTCTGAAACATTCTAAGTATTTTTTTATTTTTTTTGTAAATATTTATGTAATTTGAAAACTTTCAATTACTGTTTGTAGGAAAATGAAAATTGCGCAAAGTGTATTAAAAAGCAGTGATTTGCAGAGCTGACATTGAGGTTCCTGATCTGCAGATTTACTAGTATTTAAAACATGTTTAGTAATCTTTTGTAAAGCTGCATGAGGTAGTGGTGAAAAAATTTTGAGTCACAATCAGAGATGTCAGGTGGAACTTCATGGTAGTCACAGAATCTTACCTCACCAGTTTATCATTAATTTTAAATGTTAGTGAAAATAATCATTTAAAAAAAAAATGTACTATGATATTGGAAAAAAAAAACATACATTTTTAGTTAAAAAGAAATATTGAAAATTATCTCTAAAGACCCAAATTTATTCCAGTTACTAGCTGACCTGCCCAATATTGCCTGGGCCCATTGATTTTTACAAACGAATTGTGAATATTTAAAATGTATTTAATATATTTACAAAAAAAAAAAAAAAAAAATGGAGAATATCTTAAAATGAACCTTTGGAATGGGTCCCTGCTGCCTTCGGCACCGTAGATCGGGCATTCTATGCAGTATGTTCCAAACAAACCTCACTAAACGAACATCTGACATGGGCCCTAGCAGCCTATGGCACCGTTTAATGCATGTGTGCTGTTCACATGCCAGAAAAACTGAAGACAATCATAAGCTGAACTGAAAGAACCAAATTTCACTGAAATCGGTTTCCATAGCACACGAGAAAAGAAGGAATCATTAATGTTCTAAAGTGGTGGTAACTGAAGTCTAAGATAAATTTTCATAATGCAGAAAGTAGATGAATCTTAAGCTAAGTCGAATGAACCAAGAGGGAGGAAACCCTTCTGGACAAACTCTTAACTCCATGCGTAGTATTTATAGTTAATAAACGTTGGTGGAAGTTGAAATAGAAGGTAACTTGGGACTCACCAAAATTTTTAACTATTTATATAAAATCCAAGTCTGTGTGAGTCTCACAATTCCGGTAGGACCGCCTCATTGAAATGAATAATTGTTGAAAAATGCTAATGGAGGGTTACCACAGTAGCGCCAAATGTTGGCCAACTTGGCGAAATATCGGCAAAATTGGCGACAAAAATAAGTTGTCATATATGAAGCCAATTTGGCAATAGCTGGTTAATTTGGCAAAATTTCCATTTAAAACCATTAATTTTTCATAAAGGAGGTCAACGCAATTTAATTTAAACTCCGCTCTTTTAAGGGTTTTTTTTTTTTCAAATTCTATGTGTGAGAATTTAAAGTGTAATATATGAAAATGTGCACCTTTACATCTTCCTCCCAATGCTACTAATAAAATAATCGCCAATAGACGACGCTGAGCTCCTGTCTGAGCTCGTAACAGCACTATTTTAATGTGCTTTAGGTACTTTTCCAGTATAGGTGCATTGGCGAAGAAAGAAATTTGGCAACATATTTTCAGGGAACCTATCCACTGACATGCATTTTTTTTTTTTTTTCAATATTTATATGATTTATTTAACTTATAAAAGCCATTTATCTAATTTTATACAGAAGCAGAAGTAATTTGGGAACAGATGTCATATATGCCCCATATTGGCGTGATTTTTTTCTGAAGCCAATGTCATATACATACCAGGTACTTAACTGACACCAACATGTCATTATTTTGCTTGATATGGTAACCCAGATAAATGATATGGCAATGAGGTTTTTGCCAAATGACATCTGTGCCGTAATTTGGACATAAAAAACATCAATAATATACATATAAAATACATGGTACTACTTAGTTATCCCGTCGACCAAAAATCTATCACCAAACTACAAGATTAAATGTCAATAATGGTTGATCATAAATGTCACATTCATTTGACTTTATGCAAGTTACACGTGTTTACGTCATCAAGTGATTTTTATTTCAACGTTTTATTTTTAT
Organism: Maratus speciosus; assembly: GCA_963932465.1. Classification (NCBI taxonomy): domain Eukaryota; kingdom Metazoa; phylum Arthropoda; class Arachnida; order Araneae; family Salticidae; genus Maratus; species Maratus speciosus. Next base: position 234,018,340 of record OZ010788.1, read on the forward strand.
TTTTTATTAATGTAATACTAATTCCTTTGTTCTTTCGTTATTTAAAATAAAAATTATGTCAATTTGTATAATTTGGTGAAATTGTTCGACGGGATAACTAAGTAGTGCCAAATGAATATATAAGAAGCAAAAAAGCTCATCAAGTTTGTTTTCATAGCTCTTTATATGATTTGACAACAAATCTCTCTTTCTGATGCACGAATTACACCAAGCTTTTTAAAAAAACGCCAAAGCCCCAATAGTGGAAAAGTACCAAATTGTCTTATTTTGCGCTATCTGTGCTATAATTTGTACTATATGAAAGGGGGGGGGGGGGCGAAAAGTTTAAATATTAAATATTAAAGTTTCTGTAAAGCAGTATCAATTAAAAAAACCCTTAACGGGTTAAAAGTTTGTGACGCAGCACTTTATCTTATTGCTATAAGAATTTTAAATATGGAACTTAAAAATAATGATATCAAATTTTAAGTGACGCTATATTATTTATTTCATCATTTTATTTTTGTTTTATTTATAATTGCATGCGTAAGAATTATGTTAAATTTAAAAGGATGTATAAAAATTTGTTCATTGATGCGTTATCATTCACATTTTTCATAAATTCAAACTATGAGTTTTAAAAGATATGATATCAAAATTTAAGTGACGCCTTGATGTAGCCTTAAACAATTTGATTTAAAATTCAATTTTAATTGTTTTCGATTTGGCTAAATATATTTACACATCTAACCAAAAGTTTTAATTTTCCAATACACTGTTAAAAATGCCACTTTCACTGAACCTGTACAATACATTGTAATGTATTTATATGAATAAATTGATTTATCTTTTGTGCCACGCTATCCAAAATCAAAAGTAAAATTTATGTAAGTGATTTCTTTGCGTCATAATATCTATTTGCATATATTTCGTTTAGTTTGGATACAATGACGCAAAGAAATCACTTACATAAATTTTACTTTTAATTTTGGATAGCGTGGCACAAAAGATAAATCAATTTATTCATATAAATACATTACAGTGTATTGTACAGGTTCAGTGAAAGTGGTATTTTTAACAGTGTATTGGAAAATTAAAACTTTTGGTTAGATGTGTAAATATATTTAGCCAAATCAAAAACAATTAAAATTGAATATTAAATCAAATTGTTTAGGGCTACATCAAGGCGTCACTTAAATTTTGATATCATATCTTTTAAAACTCATAGTTTGAATTTATGAAAAATGTGAATGATAATGCATCAATGAATAAATTTTTATACATCCTTTTAAATTTAACATAATTCTTATGCATGCAATTATAAATAAAACAAAAATAAAATGATGAAATAAATAATATAGCGTCACTTAAAATTTGATATCATTATTTTTAAGTTCCATATTTAAAATTCTTATAGCAATAAGATAAAGTGCTGCGTCACAAACTTTTAACCCGTTAAGGGTTTTTTTAATTGATATCATTAGTTTTTTTAAGTTAATAATAAAAAGATTAAAAAAAAAAGACTAATGATAGGAACTCATAATCGTGATTTCCATTCTCCTTTAATTCCCCCCCCCCCCTCAAAAAAGCATACCTCATACTTCAATTGTAAAGAGTGCTGTGCTATTTGATTTTCTTAAGAACTTTTTAGTAAGATATTGAAGTAATATACAAAATGTGGGGTGTTATGGTTTGTTTCACAGATATAGAAAGCTTTGTTAAAACTTACTATGTAAAAAGTTTACTTTCTTAAGAAAAATATAAAGATATATTACTCTTTAAACCTTTTTATTTAAAATACAATAAAATTGGAAGCAAAAAAATACTATCTAATAAAATTTATTTGGAAAATTACTGATTTTTTATTTTTTAAGAAATAATTTTCCATCATGTAAGTAATCATCATCAAGTAAGTCATGTAATAATTTAGTTAGCCAACTGAATTATTTAATTTGAGGTTTTATTTCACTTAATTTTTTCTGTGAATATATTTCCCATTTATTGTTAATGCTGAATTTAGCCAATAGATGGCGATACCATGCAAAAAATCATTTAATTATTGATGTATTTAACTAGCAGCTTAAATTATTTCAGAAACAGATTTTAATTGTATTTTGTACCTTGTAATTTTTTTAATGCAAGGCAATAGTTTAATAATTTATTTAGCCAACTGAATTATTTAATTCCAGGTTTTATTTAGTTTACTTTTTTCTGTGAATACAGTGGAACCCCGCTAATTCGGACCCTGTTAATTCGGATCTCCGGATAATCCGGATCGGTCTGGTCGATTTTTTTTTTTTTTTTCATGTTTGAGACGCGATCGGCAAATTTCCGTAACATTCATTTATTTCAACCACGTATTTTGAATAAAAAAGTCTTTTCTGAAATCTTTAGAAGACTACCTTTTAAGCATTCTTATTTAATCTCTTTGATGTTATCCTTCAAAGAAACAACAATGTATCACTTTAAGTTTGGCAATATTATGGTTCCGGGTGTTACAAAATATTTAAAATCGTGCAACGTACCCAGCAAAGCTGTCCTCCTAATCGATAATGCTCCGACACACCCCGAAGAAAGTCAACTGACAAAAGGAAACATAACGGTAAAGTTTTTACCACTTAATGTGACAGCGCTGGTACAGCCAATGGTTCAAGGGGTTCTTCAGAACATCAAGAAATTTTGTAAACGACAAATGCTGAATGAACTCTTAGAAGATGATGGAGAACATGGTGTGGTAGAGATTCTCAAATCAATCAATATCAAGAAAGTAATCTATATGATTGCTGAATCTTGGGATCATGGTGCTTGGTGCTTGAGAGTACTCTCCGAAAGTCATGGAAGAATTTATGACCTGCAAATTGTGATTTCTTGAATAATAAGCTTGAAACAGAAGGAGGAAAAAGCGAGATTGAAAGTGATATTATACCTGAAGATTTTGTGAGCATGCTAAAAAAATTTATGGTTGCTCAGAGTTGATATCAGCGACATTAGCAATTGGTTAGAAGCAGAAAATATTGAAGGTTACGCCTCACTTATAGTTTTATTTTATTTCATTTTTTCTCATTCTCTGGATAATCCGTATTTTTGATAATTCAAATTGGGTCTGGTCCCAATTAATCTGAATTATCGGGGTTTTACTGTGCATGCGAAGTTTGCAAGGTATTATTTTTTGTTGCTGTTGTTTGAAACTGAAAAAGAATTTAAATATATTTAAAAAAATTAATTTACATGACAAATTTTGCATTTTATGCTCTTTTGATTTAAAGAGATGGTTTAATAAACCTTTGTTTGAGCCCCTCTCCCTCCCCCAAAGATAAAAGTATAAAACTGCAATTTATTTGCATGCCAATTTATGCAACAGTACAAAAATTTAAAAAATTTACTTTTTTAAATTTTGAATGTATGGCATTTTTTTAAAAAAATCCCGTAGTATTCCATTTACAGTTAGAATAACAGCACATATTCAATGTTATTATTATTATTATAAAGGTAATGGAAGAATTACGTCCTGTTTTTGTCTTTTTTTATTATAAGGGTAATGGAAAAAATAAAAACACATAATTTAAATTTATGTACTGTAGAAAAACAGAAATTTATTTGTGTTAAAAATTGTAAATAAAAAGAAACTGTTGTAGATTGAACAAATACAAACTGCGTATTTCTTTTCCTTATCATTAAATCTGAAAAATTTCAAAATTAAAATTCTCTCTCTGTAAACAAATGAATGCGTAAAAATGTGCTTTTATTTATATTGTATTTTATATGTATTTATTTATTATATGTATTTGATCTATCTATCAATTTTAAAGTTTCCTTTACCGAATGCTTTTCGGTTTTAAAATATTCTTTTTTCTGTCTTATGTAAAAATTGGCTTTCGGCAGACCTTAAAAACCTTTCCGTTTCCGCGTTAGACAGATTCTGGCTTATGGAGCACGTATTAATGTTATTTTCAATGGATTCGCCGGGACTTGAAAGTCTCTCCGCAGTAGGGAGATTTCCGGCTTACACAGCGTCCGCCTTAGACAGATTTTACTTTTATTGTCTGAAAAATTGTCACGAAATAGTGATATGTGAAACTCTTAAAGAAAAAAATCAAAATAAATAAATATATTTTTATAGAAACATAAAATCAAATTTACTTTGATAAAAAAAAAAAAATCCTTACTGCTTTAATGAGGACAGACCTCGGAACCTATGTATTGCGAGGCGCGCACTTAACCAACTGAGCTACGGAAGGTTCGTAAACTTCTCACTAAGCGTTGATCAGAAGAAATTAAGCGCATGAATACAGTAGGATTTTCAGTGAAATTCCCATAAATGGTGGAAAAATATAGTCCAATTTTTCATGATTATTATAAAACGAATAAGTGTCTTCCTGGAAACAAACTTGGTCTTATTCAATTCATCTAAAATAGATTCATATTATATGTTAATTTTAATAAGATCATTTTCGGAGGAAAAAAAAAGTGAATTAAAAAGAAAATTAGAGTTTTCCCGGAAACAAATATTATATTATTCCCTTCACATAAAACAGATTCTTATTATATATCAATTTAAAGAAAATTGCCCGGGCCATTTTCCAGAAATGGAAATTAGGAACTTCTTACATACCAAGTAACTTTAAAAATGGGTTTCAAGATCTCAAAATATACTGCACGTAGAAATGTAAAAATTTTAGAATAGCATTAGACTGCAGAAATAAGACTGTCCTAAAAAAATCAGAATAATAAGAGTTATATTCGCCGAGTTATTGAAAGGCGGCTTTTCGAGTTTTCTTTGAAGCCTAGTTTCTAGTTGTATATATGAGTTCCGCCATCTACGAATTTTACGATACGATGCGATTTTAGGCTTAAGGCTGCGTCACTGGAATACTACCATCTTCCATGATAAGAATAAAATATTAAGAATAAAATAAATGCAAAATAAGACTAAACAAGAAAGAAAAATTGGCACAGATGTCAAATACGTGATTGGCGTGATTGTTTCTGACGTCAATCTGGCGATAGCATCAACAGCATAAACAACAACATCTGGGTTTCCATATCAAGCAAAATAACGACACTTTGGCGCCAGCTAAGTACCCGGTGCATATATGACATTGGCATCAGAAAAACATCGCGCCAATATGACGCGTATGTGACATCTGTGCCGAAAAATCATGTGTTAAGCACAAAATATGAAACACTTTCCAACACTTCCTGAATGCTTTGTTACTTAGGGAAATAAGGTAAATACGATAACTAAATAAACATTTTAGAAAACGCATAAAAAAATTTTTTTAATTGATTTCAGCAGTTACCGTCCATAGCCAATAGTACCGTTATTACATGCCACTATTTAGCTAAAATTTAATTTAAAATAAAACACTCTTAGAACTACTAAAATCACATTTCCAGATATTATCATCCATAGACGGTTATGTATCCAATTCTTTGCGTGTCCCTGTATATCATTTTATCTATATTCTACAAACATTTCTTAGTAAACTAAATGCAGTTCAGCATAAAAATGCATAATTCCTTTAAAAACCACCTTTAAGCAATTTACTCTCATACTCGGTAACCCTTACGAATTGTTTTGTGGAGCACTGTATATGAACTACAGCATTTATACACACACGGTATAGAATTCATAAATATAATGAAACATAAAAGCACATATCAGCCATTTCTTGGCGAGAAAGAAGTTTGGCAACATATTTTCTGACAACCTATTTACTGTTTCATACTCGCAAGCAATTTTTTCCATATGTATACAATTTATTTGGTACTACTTAGTTATCCTGTCGACCAAAAATCTATCGCCAAACTATAAGATTAAATGCCAATAATGGTTGATCAGAAATGTCATACTCACTTGACTTTAAGCAAGTTACAAGTGTTTAAGTCATCAAGGGATTTTTATTTCGACGTTTTATTTGCATCTTTATTAACGTTATAGTAATTCATTTGTTCTTTCGTTATTTAAAATAAAAATTATGTCAATTTGTATAATTTGGCAAGTGGTTTAGCGATTTATATAATTTGGTGAAATTGGTCGACAGGATAACTAAGTTGTACCATTTATTTAATATAAAAAAAGCTATTATCCATTTTTATAAAGAAACAGAAGTGATTTTTGCACAGATGTCATATACGCATCGGATTTGGCGTGATCTTTTTCTGATGCCAATTTGGCAAAAATCCCGCTTTCGAATACCAGTTACATATATATTTTTTAATTATTTGCTATTATTTTGAAAAGGAAATAACAATAAATAAAAGTTTAGGCACAGATTTCATATACGCTCCCATATTGGCACGATTTTTTTCTGACGCCAATGTCATACGCAACGGATACTTAACTGGCACAAAAGTGTCGTTATTTTGTTTGATATGGTAACCCAGATGTTGTTGTTTATGCTGTTGAGGTTTTCGCCAAATTGACGTTGAAAAAAAATCAAGCCAATATGAGGCATATATGACATGTGTACCAAAGTTTAATTAATAATTATAGAACAAAACAGTTTATATAATTTTAAAAAAGTAAATAAAAAATTTATTAATAAATAAAAAACAATAGCTGGGTTACCATATCAGGCAAATAACACCATTTTGGCAGCAGTTAGGTACCCCAGTGCATATATGACATCTGTGCCGTAATTTGTATATAAAAAATTTTATATATATTTAGAAATTATTTTTTTATGTCTATACCGTCGACCAAGTTCGCCAAATTATACAAATTGACATAATTTTTATTTTAAATAACGAAAGAACAAATAAATTAGTATAACATTAATAAAAATACAAATAAAATGTTGAAATAAAAATCACTTGATGACATAAACACGTGTTGTCAAGTGAGTGTGACATTTACGATCAACCATTATTGGCATTTAATCTTACAATTTGGCAATAGCAGTTTGGTCGACGGGATAACTAACAAGTACCGGTTTGTTTTCATAGCTGTTTATATATGCTGGCAACATATCTCACTTTCTGATGCCCGAATTGCTCCAAGCTTTTTTTAAAAATGCAAAGTGCCCTATAGTGGAAAACTATCTAAATAAATAATTAAGGTACTACTTAGTTATCCCATCGACCAAAAATCTATCGCCAAACTATAAGATTAAATGCCAATAGTGGTTGATCATAAATGTCGCATTCACTTGATTTTAAGCAAGTTACACATGTTTACGTCATCAAGGGAATTTTATTTCGACATTTCATTTGTATTTTTATTAATGTTACACTAATTTATTTGTCCTTTCGTTATTTAAAATAAAAATTATGTCAATTTGTATAATTTATATAATTTGGCAAAATTGCTCGACGAAATAACTAAGTAGTACCATAATTAATAATAATAAATACATGTATAAACAAAAATAAAAATTCACCATGTTTGTTTTCATAGCTGTTTATATATTGTGGCCACATATCTTATTTTCTGAAGTCTGAATTGCGTCAAGCTTTTTTTCAAAATAAGCTATAATGGAAAAGTACCTAAATAAATAATTAATAGAAATAACCATTTATATAAACTAAAACATTTTATTTCGAGATCAAAACGCTGTTTTTAATTTCGATTAAAAAGTACATGTATCCTAGGATAACTTCAGTTCAAATTAGGTTGACAGCTTAATATCTCATTCCATAAACCTAAACAAACACAAGTGATTCATTCATCATGAACCGTAAAAAATATTAAACCATTGAGGTAATCATTCACAAAGTAAGTTTTCCAACAATCAAAGGACAACATTCTTATGATGTCATAGTAGGTAAAATGGTGGCGGTATCGTTTGTTTATGGTTTGAATCCACAAAGATTTTATTTTGCAATGTGTCTTAGTTACATTACGTTATTGTCATATTTATGAGCTCAGAACAAAAGCATATTTTTTCATGATTTAGTTATTAAATAATAAAAAAAATTATAAATGCATGATTTAAAAAATTTAAATAATTTTCTTTCTTAATACTAAAAAATAACATTGACGTAACAGCGGGTTTAAGTTAAATAAGTGTAACTGTTTAATTCGGTTCTAATATTCAAAATAACTGCATTTATTAGATTTCAGTAAGCAACATCAGGGCCCAATTAAACTTTGAAGTTAGAGGAATTACAATCTCATTTCAGGAGCTTTCTTTTGGAGAAGCTTTTCTAAATTCCACCCACATATAACTCTTCAGTGTTACAAATATTATTCCTAGGACTGACATAACATCAAAACGGCCGGTAATTTTACACAAGTTTTTGAAAACTACTTTATATCAGAAATTTTATTAAAAACTGGGTTACGTCTTTGTTATAGCATCCCACACAATTATGATTATGACAAGTTGTAGCCAATTTCGCCAATGTCGTAACCAAGATCGTGAAGCACACACGTATAATACTATTTCATTAAATCGTATATGATAGTTTAATAGTTTTTACCTTACCTCAAGTTTGTAATTTATTTATTTTTAAGAATTAACAATCTAAATTGTCCAATATATGAATTAAAAAAATGTAAACAAAGATTGAATAGATATGATCGCGAAAAACCTCAAATCCGCACAACACTTGGAACTAAACTTTGCAGATTATTGGTCTTCTACTGTACACAGTTTTTCATAAATGTGTTTTGTTCTTAAAATGTGTTATTTTCACCTATCACTGCGGAACAAGCAAGAAAAACTCATATTCTTGCACATGAGTTGTATATATCTTTATATCTAATTGTCCGTCATTTTTGACGGGCTGCCTTTCTAGTTAGTTTATAAAATAGCCAGAAGACCCTAGTTCTATGTTAAAGAAAACTGCAAGGAAATCTGATCATTTTTAAAGAAGCTGCGCTGATGGGCCCAAGATACAAAAATATTGGTATCTGATATCTTGAGAAATTTTTTTGTAGTTCATATAGTTGCTGGAGGACCTAAGAAGATGTTTAAAAAAAAAATAGCTGATAAATCAGACCATTTTTAAAGGGAGCTATAGTAGGGGTCCCTAAAGGGGCCAGCTGTTAGTTGAGAGCAGAGCCCTAAGATAAAAACTTGTTAAAAGGCCCTTGTACTTAGCGCTTTAGATCTTCAAGGTATATCATAATATTTGTAGTGAATAAACATACTTTGAAGCTGAAAACTAAGATTAATTTTCAAAAAAGATTGATGAGAAAACAATCTTTATAGTTATAATTGTTTACGAGTTGCAAAAATAATGGAGTGACTTATGTGCCAAACCACTCTCGCAAAAATATACCATGTGGTTGTCAAGCTGCAGAAACAAAATATTTTAAACATTAAAAAGTAGAAAATATAAGTAAGGAGTAATAAATTTTATTAAATATTTTATTATCAATTTATAGTTTAATATTAATTAAATTATGATTATGTGTTCAGAAAACAATTTTAAAATCCTAAATATAGTGGAACTCCAGTTATATGTTTTGTCTGGGACCGTACAACAAAACTTATAACTCAGTAAAACGTACAACTCAATTAATGGTCTACCTTTTTAAAATATGTATTGTTAAAATTTTGTATCTCTGACAAGTTTCAGTTACCTTTTATTTATCAATAAAGCTTTATTAAAAGTACTATTAACACACATAGAGTATTTAAAAGAATTCATTGAAATCATATAAATCATTCATCAAAAGACATTTCAGATGGAAACTATTTCTTACCTTAAGAATAATTATTTTGGGGTGTTCTTGTTCTGCATCAAGACAAAGCACATTATACTGAAGTAGCCTTTTGCGATAATGTACTTTACAAGCATCCCAAAACTAAGAATGGCAATTTTCTAGTGCAGTTGCCCGGGGGAAACTTTACTCCTATGTTCTCCATCTGGCTTGAGGGCAAGTGGGCGGCACAATGTTTCATAAATAGAATAACTTGGTATTTCTCTCTTCCTTTATGCGCATCTAGTTTCTTTAGCCGACTGTCCATGGCTGTCCATGTCATTCACGCTTATAGATTTGCCTCATAATCAGTGAAGAACGTGATTAAATTTTTATAACAATGGGGCTTTTTGTATTTTCCAATGACTAAAGGTCGTCATTGGTACCATTGGCAATACCGTCAAATGTTTACTTTGCATGCTAGTCCTGCCTGTGACGTAATTATCTTTCGCCTAACAGCCATAAATTAATTTTGGAAGTTCATGATCTTTGAGGTGATCAACTGTGCGATCCTCCACAGTATTCGTCGTATATGGCTCGACTAGTAATACCATAGTAGTCCTGTAAGCCAACCCTGCGAAGCTTTGAATGCTGTTAACTTGGGGGCCTTTTCTTGCAACAAATTTCAGGTTACTGGTATATCAGCCGAACGCTTAGACTGAAACCACAATTATAGAGGTTTTTCTAATTCGGAACATTGTCCTTCTTGCAGGTATGTTTGTTTGAAAGAGCTGGTTCCGGCTTCAGTTAAAGCATCTTTTATTTCTTCTTTCTTTATGAAAATTGTGTTGAGGGTAGAGTATGGTATTCTAATATGTTGAGACAAAGTCTTTAGACTCTCACCAGGATTCATCTCCGTCTTCCAAATAACTTTGAGCTTTTGCTTTGCCAAGAGAGCTGTCTATTTCTGATTCATTTTTAAGCCGCATGATGAAATGTGAAGTGATCTATAACACAACACACTGTCAGACGCATATCCATGTTGTTGCCCAAATAACCGCTGTATTGGGACCCGTCTCAGCATTAGTCTACCACCAGAGCTGGGATTACGTATTTAAAAGGACCTTTCGTTGTTCCCCCTTGGCTAACGATAACCTGTTTTAGCTCCGTTTCTTTTGTTCAGGACCCACAATGGTGGCAATGTGTTAGTCTGTATTTTAGGAGTTCTAGCCGAGGGTATGCGATCATATGGTTGTGGTAGTAAAGAAAAACAGGGGAGGGGACTGGAATGCAGGGTCCCTGCTGCTACGGCCAATACCACATCCCCCCTTACTTCTCATACGCTGTGTTTTTGCATATGGCTAGTTAAGTTCCCAGAAACCCTAGAGCACTGGTCAACAAGGGATAGGAAAGGTTTGGGGAAGAAAAATATTTGCTGCAAAATGTATAAGACAAAATTTCGTCCGGGGATGCAAAAACGAAATGCATAACTGAGGGAAATGTATATTTCAAAAACGTATAACTCAATTACCAGTTACTTTAAGGGTTATAATTTTTAAATTCTAATAAAATGTGTGTTAAAAAGGAATATTTGATTTTTTTTAATTATATTTATAAGATTAATATTACATTGTTAAGAAAACTTACAGTTAAACCTTAACTTTTAAGTAATATTCTTACTATATATATAATTTTTTTTTTTTTTTCTGCAGGTATGGTTCTGTGAAGACAGTTTTTTGAAGTGTAGTTTGAAATGCAGTGTACATCACTTCCCTAGAAATCAAGTGACTCCTGTAAAAGTGTGTTCTTTCAACTCAGATGCTACGTTATTTGGAACCTCTGCATATGATTCAATCATGCTTTGGAGTACAAGTACTGGCGAAAAGTACAAAGAATTTTTGCATAGAGACATGGTTGTAGAAGGATTTTGTTTTGCTAAAAATAATCTCATAATATCAGTTGCCAATAATAATATATATAAACATTCTAAAGACAGTTCTGAGAAGTTTGAAAGCAATAGAAATTTTGTTTTTACATGTTGTTGTTTATCACCAGATAAAAATTTCCTTGTTTGTGGCACATCTGAAAATTCTGTGCTAGTGTACAATGCAAATTCTAATAAACTTATTAATAATTTAAAAGGTCACAAAAGTAATATATTGTCTGTTATGTATACAGAAGATGGCAAGAAGTTGTTAGCTGTGTCTGAAGAAGGTTATATTTTGTATGATATGAGTCATACCAGAGATACTTCATTAATCAGCTTTGAAGGAAACTTAAGTGTGCAGGATTGTTTGGATGATATTACAATTGCCTCATCTAATTATTTTCAATGTTTAGAGGTAAATATATAAAAGTATTGTGCATTTTTGTTTGCAAGCATATTCATGTTTTGTACTACCCTTTACTTATTTATAATTCAGTTAATTTGTATCAAATATATACATGAATTTTATTTTAAAGTTTAAAGGGGGCATCACAAAGGTCGAAAAACGCCTTTTCTCAATAGATGGCGCGGACTTTCACAGGTCGGGCGCGATTACTTTCATTTTTTGGCAAGCCATGTGAACCACCGACGTCTCATATATGTTCCCCGAGATAGTCCCCTATCTTTCCTCCGAGGTCATCACTCTTGGTTAGAAGTCAAATCCACCTTATTAAAAACATAGCACAGAAAGAAAAGGGGAAAGGGGACACGGCTGAACTTTATCTACATGGATCGGGCTGGCCAATTTTGGATTCTGGTCAATTTTTACTTTCATCTATCTTTACAGAGAGAATATTGGATTCGCGATTTTTTTTAATTTTTTTTTTACTTCTACAGTGTTGAATTCAGACACTTTTCTCCGGGAGGGATTTCTATTGCTCTAGGAGGGGACATTATAGAATTTCGGGGGGGGGGGGGGGGAATTGCACTTTTTGAACATTGAAAACACAAAATTTCAAATCTTCCGGACATCCCATTGCCCCCCCCCCCCCCCACCTTAATTCAACACTTTTTTTTATCTTTACAAGAAGAAAGTATTGGATTCGTGAAAATTTTCGAATTCCGGTTTTCGGTGGATTTACACGTTTTAAGGGTCAAACATTCCAAAAAACATGTTTTTACAAAATGTCTGTCTCTATGCGACACAAATCTTGTGGCCGCTTTATCTCAAACTAATGCACGGAATTTAATAAAAATTTATATTCAGTTAGTCCATGATATAAATTGATGCTGATTAGTTTTTGGTGTAAATTGTTCAACAGGTGGCGCTGCTATGCTGCATTTTTCGAGATTTCCGCAATAGTTCTATCAAGAACTAGAGCACGGATTTCCATCAAACCTCAGATTCGGTTAATACTTAACATGAGTTGATGCTGTTTACATTTTATTGGGAATCGCCCAACAGGTGGTGCTGCTATGCTGCATTTTTCACGATTTCCGCAATAGCTCTATCGCAAGAATTATGCACGAATTTTCATCAAACTTCAGATTCAGTTTTTCCCGGCCCACGGCGTGAACTAAACTAAGGAAATATAAGTAGTCTGCATTGGGCCTGGAATAAGATGATTATCATTCGAGACCGGGTTCAAAATTTCAGCCCAATTTATAAATATCGATCAGGCAACATTACTCCCGTGTTATTTATGTCTAATAATAAACTATTTTTAATCTAATATTTGGCTTTAATATAGTTTTGCTACGTAATGCTTTAAATTAAAGAACTTAAATTCGGAATTTCAACAATATTGACATCTTTTAAACCTTTTAGGGGCAGAAGAGTTCTGTTTGTAAAATGATGAAATAATTGACTGACACCAGAATATTCAAACGAATTTCTTAGAAAGTAAAAACTTGCCATTTTTCACTTTCATTGCAAAAGCAAAGTTTTATTAAAATATTCTTGGTGCTATTTGTCTGTTTTGGAATTAAAATTAGGTGGCTAGACCCTCTAGCCACCGCCCTTGAAACGGTTAATTATTATTTCCACAAATTTACAGTTACATTGCTAATGAATTTAACTAGCCAAAGGCCAAATTATGGGATAATTCTGAGGGGAAATATTTCTGTTCATGCATTTTAGTTGAACCCTAGCAATCCAAACCAAATTTTGAAAAAGAAAAAAAAAATGGAAGCATCGTAAATAAAATCTAATTAAAAAGAGAAAAAAAGTATTTTGAATTTAAAATTTATGCTATATTTTTGCGTGTACATTTTATTTACATAATATATCTGTTTCGACTTACCAATTTAAATTTTAGCATGTATATTTTATTTACTTAATGCTGTTCTCAAATTCAAACTGGCTAATTTCTGACACATTTTTTAATTCATTTTTAGAGTTCCGTTACTTAAAAAGTAAAAACGGAACCATTATAAGATTACTCCTGGGTCTGTCTGTTTGTCTGTCACAGCCATTTTACTCGTAAACTATGGAACGTGGAAAGTTCAAATTGGGGAAGTAATAAAGACTATTGACCCACATATTTACAGATTATTATACATTCACAAATATATTTAGGAAAAATGTAGAGGGCTAATTAAGTTACTTAAATCTATATATATATATATTTTTTTTTATATCGTGTGAATGCTTTCGTAAAGCTGGACTCAAAGATACATTTCTTTTGATTTTAGGTATTATATTTTCAGAGATATCGTCGAAAAAGTAGTGCAAAAATATGCCCCCCCCCCCATCTATTTCCAAATCTACTGAAACTAAAATTATGAAAAAATTACAGGTAGCAGACGTTAATTTAAACCTTGCAGGAAAAATATAGCGATTACCCTATGAATGATGTACACTGCGATGTGACCTATAGGTCACATAATTTTTGAGAAAAGCGGATTTTTCCATTACACACAAATTTTGATTTGCGGACATTCAGCAAGAGGTGTTGAGAAGCGCTGGAAGTACCTATCGTAGCAGAAGTATAAAAGAATTGATGATGATTTTCGAAAAAAATCATCAGTAATTAGCCGAGATATGAACACTTAAGATGACACGGACGATCAGGGGTGGCGTATTCTGTGTACCATCGGTTTTTAAAGCCTAGATAACAACTTTGAATGATATATTTGTTTAATACATACCCAGTAGCAGTATAAAAGCAATAAACGCCAAATTGGTAAAAACAGACTAATTTGAATTAATCGCATAAATTACTATGGCATTTGCGACTAGTTTGCATTGAGGAGATCTCTCAATAAGCATCCCGTGTCTTAAAAAGTTAATTAAAAACCTATCTGGAAAAAGGCGGCACGGACCAAGTCCGCATTGCAACTTCGTGACCTCCTTTCGAAGCGCGCTTAGCACAAAGCCAAGTTTAAACTTTAAACAAGGATTTTTGATTTAGCTGCACTTTAAAAAGAAAAGATAATTACTGCGCTGAATTTAGTTTTATGAAATGCCAAATGAAGTTTAAATATTCACTATTTTTATTGTCAGTGCCGAGTTAAGATCATAAAAAAAAAAAAAAAAAAAAAAAAGATTAAGATATAAAAAATAAAAAGAAAAGTGCCCAGTTAAACTGATGGCATTGAGCTCACAGGTTATTCACACTAATTGTATATTATA
This sequence comes from Maratus speciosus, assembly GCA_963932465.1. Classification (NCBI taxonomy): domain Eukaryota; kingdom Metazoa; phylum Arthropoda; class Arachnida; order Araneae; family Salticidae; genus Maratus; species Maratus speciosus. The sequence goes on from OZ010788.1 coordinate 234,033,472, forward strand.
CTCTTATTTCAAAGAATAATGGCCTCAAAAATTAAATGAAGGGGGATTAGCCCCTGTTATACTTAACCAATAAGCCTACAAATCTAATCAGGGAAGCTCCTGAACATAATAAACCGGTACACCAAATTTGAAACAAATCAGATAACTCTGCATGAAAAAACCTTATCGCTAAATTAAGGGGGGGGGGGTCTAACACCCCCCTCCCTTTATACTTTACTAATGAATCTCCAAATCTAATCAGGAAAGCCCTTTATCAGAATGAATATAGAAAAAAAATAAAGTAAATTGGATAATTCTACATAAAAATCCATTTATCTAAATTAAGGGGAGGGGATACTTAACCAACGAACCTCCAAATCTAATCAAGGAAGTGCCATATTGGAATAAACCGGTATATCAAATGTGAAGCAAATCGAATAATTCTGCATGAAAAACCCATTTATCTAAATTAAGGAGGGGGCGACAAGCCCCCGCCCTCCCCCCCTTTTATACTTAAACAATAAATCTCCAAATGTAATCAAGGCAACTCCTTAATATAACAAACCGGTATACCAAATTTGGAACAAATCGAATAATTCTGCATGAAAAACCCATTTATCTAAATTAAGGGGGGGGGGGACTAGCCCACCATTATACTTAACCAATGAACCCCCAAAACTAATCAGGGAAGCGCCTTATCAGAATGAACCTAGAAAAAAAAAATTGAAGCTAATCGGATGTTTCTATCAAGAGTTATCACGTTACGTATATACATACTACGTACATCAGACAGAACAGGCAGGCACATTAGCTCTCAGGCTTTCATAACCTGTGAGCTAAAAAAGGTTATATAAAATAGCAATATTTGTTATTATTTAGGCTTCATATCTTTTTTAACTTTTATTGTATACCCATTAATACTTTCCTAGTACATACAGCAATAACCAACCCTACATTGTATAGTTTTTTACAAAGTCTTATTATTCTTTTAGCAGCGATTTTTTTAAATAATACAGTTAATAATTCATATATTTATTGCATAGAACCCTCTGAGTGTGAGTAATACTCGCACTTGACCGTTTATTGTTCATCAATGCACCAAATTGGCAGGTGCACTTAATATCTTATCAAACCATTTTTCTGTAAAGGCAGAAAAAATTTCAGAAAATGATGTCAAAGTTAACGTTTTGAACGAAATTTCCAGACGTGACAGCGCCGGAAAGGAGAACCGACGCTTTGAGACTATAATCGTTTATAACTGAAGATGTAATTCATTTATTGGTTAAAAAAATATATATATATATGTATCTATCATATATTTGTGATTTCAAATTTATATATTAAGTTCTAGATTACGAGTACGTTTAGATTACAATTAATAATTTTTTGTTGAATTGCAATTGCCGAACTAGTCGATTAAGCACAAAATTTGATTACACTGATTTCATAATCTGCATGTTACGAATCTATCTTTCTTCGAATTTGTTGTTGGCTATATTTACATAATATTCACATTTTACAATTATTTAAGAATGAAAAATTGCATATGTATTTAAAATTCAAAAACTACAAAAAAATTTACTATATTGGGTTAAAAGACTGAAATTGGATTCCTTTTATGTAATTGTAAAAAAAAAAAAGAAAATAATAATAATAAATAAACAAATAAAATAAAATACACTTCTCAAAACGCGAAAAATTCAAAAATCGTGGGGGACAAAATTTAGCATATTGACATATTAGATTGAAATTTGATTCCTTTTACGAATCTCGTTATAAATTGCCATGGAATGAAAAAAAAATCGCTCTAGGAATTCCAAATGAAATTTACCGTATTGGGCTAAAAGAATGAAATCAGAATATTTTTAGTAATATGGAAAAACCGCTGTGTAACACGAAAAAAAAAAAATATATATATATAATAATTATAATAATCGCATATAAAAAAATTAAGACTCAAATTCAAATTGACTTCTTTTTGACACAAACTCATTTTTCTTCCCAAACCTAACAAATTAGCAGGTGCTCTTTTGAAAAAGCTGGGGTTTTTTTTTGTTTTTTTTGTTTTCGTTAAAGGCAAAAGATTTTTCAGAAAAGTCTGTCAAAGTTGGTGTTTTGAACAAAATTTCCGGGATGTGACAGCGCAGGAAAGGAAAAAACTGTTGCCCTGGGGACAACAATTGCTTATAACTCCGAATATAAATCATTTATTGCAAAATGAAAAAAATGTCCGATTACACATCACTTCAATAATCGTCCCTGCTACCATCATGATTTTGTGTTTAAAAATAAGTCACAAATTTTCGCGTTGTTGAGCAGGGGATTTTTTTTTTTTTTTTTTTTTTTTTTTAGAGCTGGTTTAAATTTTTAAAAATCTAATGAAAAAAATGTCTTGAGCGCACTTTTCCTCACATCTTTCTTATAAAATCTCGCATTTCTATGTATTTTTGCAAGTAAGATGGGCTAGTTCAAAATAATAATAATAGTTCCATGTGCAAGCGAGGGTATTGGAAATGTTCTTTTTAAGGCTGTTCTTAAATGCTCTGCTCAACAAGCACAAAACGTTTTTACACATTTACAAATTCATTTTTTAATGGAAAGGTATAAAATTGGAAAGCCTGGCTATGGAAGCGATTTGCAATTGAAGTGTTTTTTCCATTTTTTGATCAATCAATTATTGCGATTTTCATCATGTGACAAACACATTTTTCGCTCGCTCTTGGGTGCTTTTTCTTCCTTCGTGAGGAAATTCGATTCAAAACGCACACTTTGACAATTTTTTTCTGAAAGATCTATTGCGTTTGCAAAAAAAAAAAAATAAATAAATAAATAAAATGAAAAAAAAAACAGCTCAATTACATAGTTTCTGAACAACAACATCAGCTAGTTTCATGCGTTTTCAAACAAAAATAAATTAAAACTTATGTCAGAAAATTGCTCTTTTGGATTTGAGAAACACCCTTTAATAAGGCATTTTTTTAAAAACAGAAATGGAACGCAAAAAATTCTGATACCAAACTTCTGATGTAATCACTAGACCAAAAATTATTCTGAAATTTTTAGTATCAATATTATTATCTGTTCATTTGCATACAATGAACCATTTTTGTTATAGGATAAAACATTTTGCGCTTTATACGAACAATCAGTACATACTGCAAATCATTAAACGTTCCTGCAAAGAGAAATTTCCTTTTTTAGAAATAAGAGAAAGTATCCACAAACGGTGACCTTTACTCCCCATCCGTTTCAAAGGTCAATGTCAGGTTCTTCCACGGTGTAGATTCACTTCTCTGCCAACGAAAAGTACAGTACTTATCTCACCCGGAAAAACGGAAATCTTAGGGTTGCTAGAAATTTGGAGGACTCTGTAATTCTGCAGTGAAATTTCACGAATAAAATCGCATTTTGAATAAACAAAAAGGCTTCTTGAGGGACATTTTATATAATATCATCTAAGAAATGTCCCTTGTTAAATTTATAAAAGAGATAATGATAACAATTTACAAAAAAAATGGATAAAAACTAAAAAAATAGTTGATTTGTGGTCCTTAAAAAATATATATAGAACCCGTAGCGCCATCTGGGAATTTTTTGAGGAACCAATGGAAGAAATTTTAAAATTTAATTTAAAAAAAGAGGTCATACTTTTCTTTTACAAAATTATGCCATCTGAAAGAAATAAGTTATTTCAATGACCAAAAAAAATTTAAGCAAATCGGTTCCATAGAAAATGCGCAGTTGTGATAATAAGAATATAGCATGAAAAGTATAGGACAAAATACTACTGATGGTCACTCTTAATGTAAACTTTAATATCATCATCATCAACAGTTTTCAATCCACTGCTGGATGTAGGTCTCCCCCAGATTTTTCCAATGTTTCCTGTCTAGTGCTTTAGTCATTCAATTAACACCAGCCACTTTTCTGATTTCATCGCTCCATCTTACTTGAGGTCGTCTTCTTGGCTGTTTTACGTCTCTGGGAATATATATAATCCCTTTTAAAATCAAAATACATTAATCAAGTTCTTCCCACAAAATCTGACCAAATCTCCAATTAAAAATGGCAATTAATTTATTTATATAGGTGAAATGTGTTAAATAGATACTTTGATGTACCATATAGACTTAACATTCAAAAGATCCCAAAATAAGAAAAATCCTTCGTAGCAGAAGCACTATAAGATAATTTCATTTTAGTACAAAATAATGAAGAATCTAACCATGAGGTATTAGTCAGTATTCTTCTCTGTACCAAAAGCCATATTTTTTGTTAATAACTAACATACAAGTATTATTTTAAGCTGCTTATGATAGGTTCAAGTAGCTTCTGCAAATATGACTATAATATCAGCGGCTATTTTATTTTCAGCTGTGATTGTAAATTCAATGTATAAAGCTAGAAATGTCTTATTGTTGTAATATGCATTTATTTATATTTTTTAAAATAGAATTTGACTATTCACTTAAAGAGTAAATTAATAAACAAGTCCTCTGAAATGATATTTTTTTTAAAAAGAGAAAAAGAAAAAGGCTTCTTTGCATAAAGTGGCTCATGCAAATTATGTGAAAAAAAATTATGGCACTTCTCTTATATTGTCTTGTTCTCATGAAAAAAAAAAAAAAAAATAGTGTTTTATAGTACTTTTCTGAAACTTTTTATAAATCATGTTTGAAGAAATTTAATTAATGAAAAAAAAATGAAGTTTCTCAGTTGCCCATACTTTAAAAATTAACTGATTCATCTCAAAATTTATTTTATATATTAAAAAAACAGATAATTTTTAGCTCTTTAATAATTTCCCATCTTTTTATATTAAAACTAGCATATAACTCTCATAAAAAATGATGAAATGTGACCAATAAATCTTCAAAACAATGTTTAGATCATGAAGATAGAATTTAGAGCAGAACAATGAAGATAGGCTTTCTATCACAGGACTTTGACTCAGGGTGCTGCTGCTGCTCCCAACTTAAGCATCATGTGATCATTTGGAGTTAGTTTCAATTTTTGTTTATAGATGGCAACATCAAATGTCATTGAGTATTTTACTTTCTGAGATTCAAAAAATTCTGTGTCATCAATAAATATGAATGAAAATAAGAAAAGCTGCTGGTTGACAAAGATACAGGCCTTGTTTTTTGTTTTTAAATTTAAGTTCACAGCAAAAAACATAAATTTCTATCGAAATATCTACATTTTCTGGTAACTTTTAATCATGAAAATTTTTATTTCACATTAAAAAAATATTTTTTTGACTAAAAGAAAAAAAGAAAGAACATGATGCATAATTTTATGAATTTTGCATTTTGTTAATCAAAAAGTATTATTCTTTGATTCTTGATGACTGCAAGAAAGATATTATATAAACTACAATTTAAAATCATATTTAAAATATCTTAAATATCACAGCATGGAACAGGAAAAGATAAAAGTTGCATTGCATTTGTAAGTAATATATACATATAATATAATATATGATGAAATACGTTTAACATGAAACTGAGGGGACTGAAATTTTTTTTCTTGTGTAAAAGATTCATAAAAATAGAACAAAACTTACTAATATTTTCAACGTCATCAAATCTTATTTCAATTTCCTGTTAAACTACTAGTAAGTTGCATTCATTAGGATAAAAAGCAAGTAAAAAATTGTTTTTTGGGGAAAAAAATTATGTATCTTTTTTTTAATTTTCTTTTTCAGCACCATATTGTCCACAAATTGTACGAGATCATCCATTGTTTTATTCATCTCTCCATTCGAATACACATCTAAATAACTGTACATACTTTTAACCATTCTCTGCCTTTCTGAAGTAGAGGGGACAGGAACTGCATTGTTGATTCCATTGTCAGATTCATCATCGAAATCTACATAGGTGCAATCATTTAGATTATGAACAATCTCCAAAATCTCTTTGTCTCTCAGAATCCGTGCTATAGATACATCATAATCGATTGCAACATATTCATTTAATGATCTTGTAGGACAGTCTAGTAATGTTGTGACTTTCTCAAACATTTCATTAAATGTCGTCTCAGCCTCAATGTCGGCTGATTCTTGAGGTGCCAAAAAATTTGCTACTTTGGAGAATACCGCATGGGGAAAACAATTTTCAATTATCCTAGGATTCACTAAATTCCATGCTGAGCACAACATATGTAATGCATCCAATAAATTAATGAAGAAATCTTCTTTTACTTCGATAGCGACTAAATATTTTTGAAGCAATTGTTTTCGATAATTTAATTTAAAATTTTGTATAATGATTGATCACATGGTTGTAAAACATTTGTGGTATTTGGAGGCAAATATACAAGCTTTATAGCTTTTAATTCAATATAGAGATGCACTGGACAGTTATCAATGATAAGTGCAACTTTACGCTTTTCTCCTAAAAATTGCTTATCCAAATTGATAAGCCAATCATTGAAAATAGTGGCCACCATCCACGCTTTTTTTCTTTGCCATATATTCAACTGGTAACGTTCTTACATTTTTAAAACACTGCAGTTTTAAACTTTTACTAATGACAAATAAGGATAGTTTTTCAGATCCATCCGAATTGCATCCAATCAATACTGTAACTCTTTCTTTAGAGATTTTTTTCTCTTGAACACGACTGTCCTTTAAACGATAAAGTGTTATTGGGTAAGCAGCGTTAAAATAAGCCAGTTTTGTCGGTGTTGAAAACATCTTTTGGATCATATTCTTCAATTGTTGAGGACAATGTAGATTGCAACCATTCTACAGTCATAGTTGGTAAAACATTATTAGCTTCATCACAAACATTTTTTAACACAATGCCGTTTCTTTTCTTGAAACATTCCAACCAGCCTGGATTTTCCGAAAATTCGATATGTATTTGTTTTACCAGTTATCTTTTTCCAGCACTAAAGGACCTGATATAAGAGCATTCTGAAATCCAGCTTCTTTGTATCCAATAAGAAAAGCTGTCTCTAAATCTTCGTGCTTAGCAGTTATCATCCGTTTTCTCTCTGTCTGAAACTTACTGCACTCAAACATGAACATAACGTAATCCCTGTTTTTTATTATTGTTGATAAAGTAGATTTGGCAATGCCAAACTCTTTGCTGATTTCTGTTTACGTCCTGCTGTTTTCATCAACTTCATTAAGCATCTTCATTTGAAGCGAAATATCGGTTTGTTTTCTCATTGATTTTCATTGTGCTCATAAAACATAAGCTTAACTTACAAAAACACGAAACTCACTGATTTTCACCCAAAATTCAGTGGTTTTAACACAAAATTCACCAATTTCAACTCAAACTAACCGACTTTGTAAATGAACTGTTGAGTAATACTAAATATGTTAACCTGGAATGCGTGGGCATCGGAAACTTGCTAAACCGTTTTTTCTCCCTCCAAAATATCCCCAGAATTTCCTGTTAGATATTACTAATCAGTAATATAATTAAATAAATTAGGTTAGCAGAGTTGCATTAACAATGAAAGCGTTTATACTAAATGTCCCGACCTCAAATGAAAGTTAAATCAATTGATGTATTGTAGTAAAGCTTTAAATATAATTAAACTGTTGAATGAAATTAACTTGCTGAGATATAAAATAAGAAAAAGACAAACTACGGAGTGATGTAAATAATAGCAAACAAATTTAAAAGATACAAACATTTATTTTAAATTTAGTCAAATAAATAAATAAATTTACTGAAAAATAAAAAGCATTAAACATACCTTATTAACTTCTATAAATAACATTAACAGTATGTATATTATTAATAGCACTGAATCGCCGATTCTTTGGTACAGATAAGGATTCTATTCATTAGGGGAAGAGGGAGAGAGCCCTGTATGATGCATGATGACCACTGACGAAAAAAAGGGGGCCGTAAAGGAAGAGGGACCAATTCCCGGAAATTAAACAATTCCATAAATAAATTATTCAGTGACTTGTTGCAAACATGCACTGAAGATTGAAAGTGAATTTTTTTCGTGTTAAAAGAAAAAAAAATGTATTAAATTGCATAGTGTGCTGTCCAGACAGCTATATCATTTCATGTTAACTGATTTTTCAAGTTAAGTGTTTTTGTGTTAAACATATTTCACTGTATATATGTATATTATAAGAAAATTTACGTTTAATTTTATTAAACTTGTCAGTCAGGGTTTGGTGATATATATCAATGCTCAATGGATATATATATATCATGATATACATCTGATATTTATTTTCAAAATATCATGAAGTTTAATATTTTCGATATTTTCATATATTTGACTCTAATTTTCAAAATATTGCATTTGATATTTTTAGTCAAAACAAGTGAAATGAATTTTTCAACTGTTATTGTGTCAGCCATTCTGTAGATAAGAACTTTTGCTTTGTTAGGCCGTTTTTAGCTTCTTGACCCCTGCCACCCCTTCCATTAAAAAGTCTTTTTGAAACTGAAGTTTAAAATGTAGAATGTAGAACCAGTAATTATGTGGGACAATATTTACTTAAAATAGCTATTGAAAGATAAAATGCCTAATTTAGAGAAGTTATTTACAACTTCATTAGAAGCGTTTCTGGTTTTGGATTTCTTTAGCTTAAACTATACAACAGGTAGAGAATGAAAAAGCACACAAGCTTACGTTTATATTAAATTTTTTCAATAAAAACAAATTATTTTGTTTATAATTTTGCTGTATAAAACACAAAATTTTCGGGAAACTTGATACAGTCGAACTTGCTTAAAGCAAGTGTGAGGGGGCCATGATATTTGCTCGTTATAACCGGGTGTTCGTAAAAATTCATGCCTACTTACTTTATTATATATATATATATATATATAGATTTTTTTTTGTTTTTCTGTACAGTACAAAAGAAGTTGGTTAATTTGCTTTGAATTGTCTTATTGTATCTTCCTTGTGTTATTCTTCTTTGGAGAAGACTCATGGCCCGAAAACATTGTCATTAGCACCCCTGGCTTCAAAAATAGTTAAAGTTTTTCTGTGCACTCAAAAGCCGTTGAGTATGCTGGGGTCGTTTCAGCTTGAAATTCTTCACATTCGTCGTTATCATCGTCGCTCTCAAGATTTATGACTGACTCATCACTAACTTTCGTTTGACTTTGGAATGTTAAAGGAATTTTTCTAGGAAATGATTAGTAGAGCTGGGGAGGTGGAAGTCAATAGAAATTTTAAGAATCACAAAAATATTACTCGCTATAACCGGGTTTGCTCGTTAAATGCGAGTTATGATCCCATAGACATTGTACCAACCAAGTGTTTCTGATTTTCTTGTTAAATCAGGGTTCGTAAATAAGCGAGTTAGATCGTAATTAATTCCATAGTTTCTTTTTGTGAGTGTAAAAAGCAAATTGTGTCTGTTTTCAATTAGTTGATCTTCAATTTTGTTAAATAATTTAAAAAAAAAAATGTAGAATATACACTATATGGCCATTAATGATCGGACACTTTCAATTTAGAAATTTTGTTGAACATTTAAAGATATATTTGTCGGATTTTTCTGGAACTTCAGGATTATGAAGAATATGTTTGACTTCATATTTATCAACGGCGATTTGATCAGAAGGACAACTAGGGGGCCAACAAAAAATCAAAGAAAAAGAATAATGTTTGGGATCACCCTGAAAAATAAAATGCACGAAATAATCTATCGCTATAGCTTATGAATATATGGATGCTGTACAATATATGTATTCATTTGTGGGAGAATAGAACATATATTCATGAAGATATATCGATTTTTTTTTTTTTAAGTTCAAAAATTTTTTGCATGTTTTTTGTTTATATCATCCAGGGTTTTTTACCAAACACCTGTTTCAGAAAATTTGACAAATCGTAGTAGAAATAATATGGTGTAATGGGAATGTAAATATATTAAATATTTGATGAAATATGAGCAGTTGAATGAAATATTTTTTATCTGCACATGTGTGCACAATAATTTTTTTTTTATTATTATTCAACTCTTTTAGAGCAACTGATAAAAAAAAGCCAGTCAGATTTAACATCTTGAATGTTTTTAAATGATTTTAAAACTTGTATGTACTTGCATCTATTTAGTAAAAAAATGTATTGTGAATTAAGTATTCATGTGCTTATTTATTAGAAAATGTTTTCTGAGAGCATTTACATTTCAAAAGTAGCAACCATGGCGAATTTGAAGTTCATGCCTTAACAATTCCATTTAAATTGTAATTTAGAATGTTTTAAGAAAGTTTTCTGCTCGTTTATCCTTTTTAAAGTGAGATTTTTTTCCCCCGAATTAGCTTTTAGCGAGTATTTACATCTTAAAAGTAACTGCCTTGCCAAAATTCAGATTTCAATCTTGAACAATATCATAGTAATCACATTTTTAGACTATTTTTTACCCCTGAAAATTTTGAATTTGTTAGAAACTGTTCACTGTGAACTTTTTTGTCTTAAATGTTACAGCCATCAGAAATCTCAATTTTTGAATGATTTTTCCTCTTGCATCCTTTTAAATTTCGAATTTTTTAGAAACTGTTTAGTGTGAGCATTTATGTTTTAAGAGTAACAAACATGCCAAATTTCAAGTCCATGCTTTAGAAATCTCATTCAAATTGTAATTTAGAAAGTTTTTAGAAAGCTTTCCACTCATTTCACCTTCTTAAATTTCGATTTGTTTAGAAACAGTTTTTGGTGAGTATTTACATCTTATAAGTAACCACCATGACAGATTTAAGGATTCTATCTCGAACCTTTTTTTATCTGCGATCGATTGACGAAATTTGAGATTTTTTACTGTGACTATTTGTCGAAATTTACTATATTTTTCAGCGACAAATTGGCAAAATTTGCGATATTTACCAACATGCTAACCAACATGGATTGTAGAAAATTGCAGATAATCGATGCATAGATTATCGATCCTTGATGGTATATACGTATATATTAATATATATAATAAACTAATGACACTACAATAAAAGGACGAAAATGGTTCCTTTAGTAAATAAAATTTGTCTTATATAATGAATGTCCTTTAACACAATCATCTTGTTAAAACTTTGTAATACATGAACATAAAAATGGTAGAAAATCAGGCTACATTCATTGTTAAAATTAACTCATTATCAATTAAAATGGAGTTTTTAGACTATAGATAAAAGAATCAGGCAGGCACATCATGGTAGTTTCACATTAACATCAAACGCACACACATACATTATATATAATCAGTAACTTTTGATTGCATGATCAGTATTTGGGAATTCCATATATTTCAATGTAAAATGCTAAGAATCATTTGTACATTTTCATTATTTGATCATGTGTGGTAAAATCATGTTATAATCCACTTCAAAAGTTTATGAGAAAAATAATTGAAGAAAATATATGATGCCAATTTACAATAAATACTCAACATTTAATCAAAATCAAATAAAATAAGCAGTTTTTGTTGGTTAAAATAAAAATTACAATAATTTTTATTTAATTTACTTTTTTTCTTGAAGAAACACTGTCTCAAAAGTTTAAGCACTTTATGCAAATTATCTTAGAAACATGGGTTTGGATGGGTGTAATGAGGTTGTATGACATTGTTTTCCAATTTTATAAAAATATATAAGTGAAAAAATCATTTCCACTTGTTTTAAAAATGCTGAAGGGTGAAAAATTGACAAAAGGTGAGATTTTAAAAGTTTTTTAATTGAAATCACAAAATAAAACTCTTTCTCAAACTTGCAAAAGTTTTATATTGATCAACACAATGTATCCATATCAAGTACTCTCAAGAAATGATAATTTCAACAGGAAACCAAGATGTGGACGGCCACGTATGGCGTTTGTTGAGACGGATCGGAGGATATGTAGGTTCGTGTTTACATAAAATATGCTCATACGGGAAATTAAAAATAATCTTGTGGTGCTGGTGTTCAAAGATATCGTACATAGACTTATTAAAGAATGTGATTGCATCATACTAAAGAAAATGGCTTGCAAACCATGTCTCAAACTACACCACTAACAGGCAAGAATGAACTGGGTTAAAAAACACATGTCCTGCAGACGACAAGTGGCTTACTGTTTTATTCACTAATGAGAAAAATTGGAACATAGATGGCCTTGATAGGTGCGACATGTATTGACATGATCTGGGAAAAGGAACCAAGGATTTTTTTCAACAGGCAGCAAGTCGGTTAGCCTGTTATGGTTTGGAGTTGGGGTGGGATGGTTTCCGGCTTCAACAGCCTGACCCCTCTGGATTTTCTAAAAGGAAGACAAAATTTTCAAAAATACCAAGAGATGATGAACCAACATTTCCTTCCATTCAATGACATTTTTGGGGGTGGGTGGGGGTGTCCTGAATGGATCTTTGAACAAGATCTCGCCTCAAACTACATAAGACATGCTACATAACCGTGGTTTCGGTGAAAAATTTTTTAATTCTTGACTCGCCAGCTTTATGTCCTGGCATAAACCCAATTGAGAATGTCTATGGCATTATAACCCGTCAGGTTTACAGCAATGGAACACAGTATGACTCTCAATATCTCAATATCTATTCAATGATGCCATACCGAAAGTATGGTACTTTTTGCCAGCAGAAACACTACAAAAACTAATAATTTCGATGGATGCACGTTTATTTAAACTAATCTGAAATCACGGAAAAATAATTTGTATGTAACAGTTTAGTAAAAATAGTAAATGTAGTGGTTTTTGCCATTGTGTATAAACTTTTGAGACAGTTTTGTTTGAACTTATTTTGAATTATGTTTTTTACAAATATGTAATTTATTTTTTTTCTACTTTTGATATCATTTATATAAATGAAATTGTTAAATCTACAAATAAACAAATGCTCTTTATTTTAACTTTTTATTATTAATTAAATATCAACATTTTATGCTCGTGCTTAAACTTTTCAGATGGACTATAGTATATATGTCATCATTAGCTTCATAACTTCCTTATGTCTCTGTCAAATTTTTCCATGCAGTGTCAGCATTATGCAAGTTGTTCCTCCAAAAAGGATGACTTTTCTATTTTCTAAAAGTGTTGATGAGATTAGCCTATATATTTTTTCTTCACAATTTTATTAAATATAATAATAAACAGGTGTTTTGCTCATAATAGCCATGATCCTCCATTTTTTGCCCATAAAAAGTATGAAAATCTTAATTTTAAATGATGAGCCATTCTTGATGTGCAAATTGCTAATTTTAATCATGCTCGTATTAAGTGAATTTAGCTGTATTTTTGTTGTACTACTTCTTTTCTTCCACAAAAGTTGGATCTCTTCTTGAGTTGTTGAAATTCACAGATAACTGTCATTATTTATTTTGCATTAATTATTAATTCTTCAATGACTTCTTTTCCGTTTCTGTGTAAAAATTTTAAAAAAGGTATTTTTTCATTTTTTGATAGTCCTTGTAAAATGAGCTGTCTCTTAACCCTTAAAAGCTTGAATTTTCTTTTAGAATTGGGTTTTTTATATATTTATCAGCGGTAGAATTTATAAAAAAAAGTCACTGGTCCCAAGGACCATTAAGCATGAGAGTTTACTGGTCCGCAGTCATCATCACTTGCCCACTATATAAAATTCTAATCAGTACCTTTAACCCTTTGAGTGACATCCCCCCCCCTCCTCCTCCTAGAATATAAACCAAACTTCCTTTGCAGTTACCCAAAATTTTCAGCATAATGAAATGTAAAATTATAATTTGCTAAAAATTAAATAAACAGCACATAAACAAAAACTGTAAAATTATTAACTAGATATTTTATTTCCGAATATTTATTCCAACAAACTGTAAGGTTAAATGCATTTATATATATATATATATAAAATAAAATTGTAAGGTTTGTGTTTGGTTACAGTTTTCTGAGGGCTGGGAAAATTTATGTTTACCTGTCAGAGAGGGAAAGGAAGTTACTGGTCCTACAGACCACTAAATTTTTCAAATTAGTGTTCTGATTGAATTTTTGGTGGTCTTGGACCAGTGGACCACCAAAGATTTCGAATGCTGTTTATATTAAGTATTAGACACTAGAAATTTTAAGATAGATTTTTTAACTTAATTTAGTAGCATATTTATGTGGTTTTTTTACAGGATTAATATTTCTATGTGCATATAGTGGTTGTGAAGAACTTTATTTATTAAAAGTTTAAAAAAAAGGGTTGCAAATTTTTTACACTAGGCATTTAAATGTTAAATGTATTGTATTTGCTAAAGAAAATAATAATTCTATTTGATGCACTGTATCACTTAACTACCAACTCTGCCGAATTTCTAAGCTATCTCCAATGTTTAAGCTTTCAAACAAATTCCCTATTTCATTAGTAAAAAGTTATCCATTCAAGATTGTTATGTTTGATTAAGGAGGAGAGTATGCAGAAAGATTATTTTGGCAGTTTGTCTCGAATATCATGAACTTAGTCAAATGATTACAAATTTTTCAGTTGCTGTAGCCTGAAAGTTGATATAGTGTGTGTAGCAGCATTAAAAGTGTAGAGAATGACAATTTTGGAAGAAAAGTTTGAAAGGATATTAATATTTGTGATATTATGATATTTACATTTTGCAAGCTAGCTGAAAAGTATTAATGGCTTTTAATTTGTCTAATCTATCCAATCTGTATTCTCTAGCTTTCATTAAGATGCAGATATTTTATGTAAATTTCATAAGGTGGGCTTTCTCTTAAATAATGATTAATTACTGATGTATTTTTTAAACTGTGATGAAAATTGGATTACTTTATTTTTCTGGAATCATCATGTTGTTAGGGAAGAAAAGTCTGTATTATGCAAAATTTATGCTCTCTTATTAGAAACTTTGTCACTGTTTATTTTCCCTTATATATCATAAATTGTGTCATACCAAAAAAAAAAAAACCTTCCTTATTTTTCTCCATTAATGTATGCATCTATATTCATGATATACTACATGAATACTTATCACATTACTTAGAGTATATTGCTTTGTAGGTTAGAAAAGGTATAACTGGCCAGTTGGTTTGCAAGACTGACCCAGATAGTAATGAAATCACTGCTTGCTCATTATCAAATGACTGCTCTGAAGTTGTCTATGGAACTAAAGATGGTAAAGTGAAGGTAAAATTTATTGTACTATATAATACTTTTCAAAAGATAATTTGATAAGGCATGATAAAACATTATTTATTTTTTTAAATGACATTGGTTATTTAAATAAGAACTTATTTTAGAATTTGCAACCATATATTTTTGGTTATAGTTTTGTCTATAATTAAAAAATATTTCTAAAATAATTTACATGAATTTTAAATTAATATTTTCTAATGTGCTGACTACTTTTTACATATAACAAAGGAAGGTGTGTTTCCAGACCTCCAAAAATAGTAGTTTTTTTCAGTGAACTTCTGATAATTCAAACTTTTGGTTAATTTGACATGAAGTCCCAAAAAGTATCAAAATTAGTTTGTTAATTCAAATATATTTTTATCACATCGGTTAATTCAAACTAGTAAATTTAATTAGAAGAAAAAAGAGCTGTGATATTGCTACTGAATTTTGAATATCTTTTTATTTCTTTACTTACAAAAACAACCACATTTATTCAGTAACAGATAAGAAAATATAGCAAGCTTCTAAAATTACTGTGTGATCAATACTTAAGAACTAAGTAGGTTTCACAGTTTTGTTTCGATCTGTTTTAAAGCTTAGTCTTAATAACTCTTTCATTTTTTTAATTTCCTACAACTTTCAAAACCATTATTTGTTGCATTTTCCTTTATTTTTATTTTATTTATTTATTTAATTTTTTTGGAGGTTGAGAAATTCTGGCATCATGTTGTTGCAATGATCTTCTGCATAAAAAGTTTCTTACACATCTGTAAATTCAGGATGGTGAAGGAAATGTGTTGTTATTTTCTTTTTCATAGCATTCTATGCAACATAAGATTATAATTGACAGACACCATATTTTTTACCTTTTTTAAACTTTGGATTATATATATATATATATATATATTAATATGTTTAACTCACTAGAAACAATATCTTTTTCTAATGTTAGATAAGACATTTTTCGGTACTTTTCTGTTAGGCGGCGCCACTGTTATATGTAATCTTCATTTAGAATTTTGATTGAAATCATTATATGAACTTGTAAGATAAATTTTCATTCAAAAGTATTCTATATATATATATATATATATATATATATATAATCTTAATACCTCATTTATGAGTGTTTGGATCTAGTCTTAAAAAATTCATTAATGATTAGTTAATTTTATAATTGTTGTTCCAAATTTAATATGTATAATGTTTTAATCTTATTTAACCACTTCACCGGCGACAGGTATTGGGAAACAGTGCTTTTACCCCCGACTTATCTCGGGGCAGCCGGTGAAGTGGTTAATGCCTCATTTATGAGTGTTTGTATCTAGTCTTAAAAAATTCATTAGTGATTAGTTAATAACTGTTGTTCCAAATTTAATATGTATCATATTTGTATCATGTCTTGATACTCAATTTATAAATTATATTTGAAATTGATGAAAATTTGTAATATTCTATAATGTATGTATATGTACATATAACACTAATGCCCGGCTAACAGAAAAGTAACCTTTTTTTAGGTAGATTTCATAAGAAATACTACCTATTGCAGTCGTTACCATGGTGCGACTTTTGAAAAATTCCTTCATAACTTTTCATTATATGACCCCAGGAACTCAAAGCTACCCCCACCTAAAAAGTTTATATATATATATGTGTGTGTGTGTATGTACTAAATTTTGTCCGCACAATAAAAGTCGTAATTATGCACGGATCGTCTTGAAACTCGCCAAACGCATTGAGATGGCTAATATCTCGGCGGAGATTGCAAATGAGAAAAATCTGCCCAAGGCAGTAGAAATCGAGGAGGGTTAAAATTTTTGAATACCGCCTTAACATGATTCTGATAAAACCAGCTCTTACAGAAAAATGATAGGACAATTAAAGTTTTCATTATAGCAGCTGCCAACTATTAAAAAAAAAAACCTTATCTTAAAAATTCTTACCACAACAATTACTTTCTATTGCAAGATTTCCACGTCAAAAATAAATAAATATATATATATATATATATTACGCAATCGTATCTCCATATGTATATCCATCCATACATTCTTCATAGACATCTTTCTATCTGTGTCATCAGATGCTAAATGAAACTAGTTGACCCGCCCAGCATTGCCTGGGCAGACTGTTAAAAAAAGACTGAATAATATTTATTTATACTAAAAACTTGTAAAAAATTAAATAAGAGCTAAAATTTTAAAAGTATAACAGTTACGTTTAAAAAAAGGGTACTACTTGGTTATCCCATTGACCAAAAAACTGTCGCCAAACTTTAAGATTAAATGCCAATAATGGATGATCGTAAATGTTACATTCATTTGACATTAAACATGTGTTTGTTACGGCAAGTCTTTTTAATTCAACGTTTTATTTGTATTTTTTTTAATGTTTTACTAATTTATTTGGGTACTACTTGATTATCCCATCGACCAAAAAACTATCGCCAAACTATAAGATTAAATGCTTATAATTGTTGGTCATAAATGTCACAATCTCTTGACATTAAACATGATGTACGTGTTTGTTACATCATCACGTGATTTTTAATTCAACTTTTTATTGTATTTTTATTAATGTTTTACTAATTTATTTGTTCTTTCATTAATTAAAATAAAAATTATGTCAATTTGTATAATTTGGCGATTTGTATAATTTGGCGAAATTGGTCGACAAAATAACCAAGTGGTACCTTTATTTGTTCTTTCATTATTTAAAATTACTGCAAATTTTGATTTTTTTTTTTTCTTTTGCTGCTTCAAGCTTATATCTAATGTTTACATACATTTTATAGTTATATCCATCTACGTTTTTGACTAAATAAAGAGCATTAGGTTCCTTAAAATTTTCCATTATCATTGATACTTTTGTGTCCCTTAATAAATTCGATTATTGCATTTAAAATAATTACATTTTTTTCACAAATGCACTATCTTAAAAATGTCTGTTTGTTTATGGTATAATTTAATAATTCTGCATTTAAATACGTAAACTATCAATATTCTTTTGTCCGAAATCATCTAAATAAATTAAATTTACTGTTTGGTATGTCACTATGCCATAAGTGAACTTCACCATTGAAGTAACCCTATTCTTTAGTGAATTTTTAAATTTAAATTCATTAATTTTCCTATCTTAAAATTTTAGAATGGCAACATTCTTCCATTTGTGGCGAAATTAGTCGATGGGATAATCAAGTAGTGCCAAAAAAAAAAAAAAAACTGCCGGATATGCTCTCTGTAGTTTTTGGCTTCGAGTGAAATTTGACACAACAAATCTTTTATAAAATCTGGAGTTTCTGATAAGGGAGACAAAATTATTTTACCGTCATGACAACATTATGTAAACTTCTTGCTGCTGTTTAATTCGCATTTCCAATACAGTGCTTGGCAAAAATTGCATGTTTCACTCAAAGTCCCACAGTTATGCTCCGGAACGTTTAAATCAGTAATTTGGATTTCAGAAGCAACGCGAGAAGAAGACGCTTATTCTCTGTGTTTGACGCTGTTCTCAATCCAATCTATTTCAATTTTCTCTTCTTCATTCGGCTTCTTCTTCACTTTCAAGCACTTGCCGTGACCTTTTATGGGCATTTCTAATGATATTTTGAAGCTCCATAATTGTAGCAAAAGAGCAAAACGTAAATAAACCTGATTTACCTCGGCCTAAATCCTGCCAAAGGACTTTTACACAATAACCAATGAGATGCATTTCATTCGGGCATTGCCGTTAAACAGTTGACAAATCACAATTCCTGTGCCATGTACGATAGCGTAATATATATATAGAGAGAGATTGTTCGCAGATAGCATCATCTTCAATTCCATCCATCAATCATATATTGTGACGTTAATAAAAATGTTGTTGAGGAGAATTAAGTAAATAAAAAGAGTTTAATTTGTTGAGAATAAAATAAACAATCTGGAGTGCCATAAATAGAGTGATCATATAGCTAAGATGATAAGGTTGACTTGCAGTAAAAATAAAAGGAATAGTCTTACTTAAATGACAACAGTAGACACATTGAAGAGACAGCAGTTATAAAAATCTTCTTTATTCGTTGATTCACTTGAGAGGTGGAAGGTAATTAGGAGAAGTAGGTCACTGTACACATTCGAAGAGCGTTCCACGTAGAATTATTAAAAACTTGAAGTAATTCCATGGCTACAAAGAATACTGGCTAAAGTTGGTTAAAATCCTTTCTCAGAGAATGTCTTGAAGATAACAAAGTCCAAATTCGAAAAAGCATTGAATTAAATTCCATCAGCGATCTGCGACAAACTTTTACTTATTAAATGAGCACCTTAGAATAATATAATCGCTGAATGGTGTTCACAATCCTTCAAACAGGCACTAAGGCCCGATTTGAAAAAGACAATTCACGTTGTCAAAAATACATCTTAAAACTTTCGTAAATCTTAAAATCTGTTAAAAAACTGGCTGCATTGATATATATACTACATAAAAGGGGTTTACAAAACTACCTCCAGAAATGATTTAAATCTATTCGTTAAATTAAATTTACGTATTATGATTAAATCGTATGAAAATAGAGAAATGAAAACGAAACTTTAGAGGGAGAGAATGAAGCTTTTTAATTCGCCAAGGGAAGACACACCCCAATATGACGTGAGCGACGTCATGCTGAATCTAAAAGTAGAACAGGAAGAGGAGGAAATCTGAAATCAAAACTTATCTGCTACATGCGGCAAAAAGGAAAGAAAAAAGCGATTTGAACGATTTTTTGCGTCAAAAATAAATAGTTTAAAACGTGAGATAATAATGCTCCATTACAATTTAAAAAATAAATAATAAATGTGATTGCTACATCACATATATGTTCATACAAGGTGGGGGGGGGGAGGGATTGAGGGATAAATAAACTTTCCAATGTAACACATATCACAAATTATACTTGATTGTAATATGTTAGAAGTTAAGTTTCTAAAAGTCAACCTATATTATAAAGCTCAAATGTGCACATCATGCAATGTTGATGTCATAATGATGTGGGTAACAGTATGATTAAAATGCATAATAGTTGCAACAATGGAGCTAATTTTTTTAATTAAAATGAAACAATCGCAGTGTTATTCCTGTGGAGGAAAATGCAAATTTTTGGGCTAATATTTTGAAGTACTTTAATAATGCACTGAACCAGTCAAAAGTTTTTACAAATTGTATTGTCATGCAAGATGTATAAATGTGCCAAATTTGAAGTCAATAGGATAATCGGAAGTGGGTGAAATTCAGGTTGCAAGATTAGAACCATATATACAAAATGGTTTAAACAAAACCTTGTAACAGCCGTAAATGTCAGAGATAAAACTTTTTTGTAACTCATTGTTTATGAAAATCAAGTTTTTCAGAAAATGCATCTAAGGTTTATATTTCTGAAAATTTATTAGAAATATTCACACCAAATTTTTATAAATACTAATGGGTTCTGGTCACTAGTAGCTATGCTCACCAATCGACACATAGACTCCTTGGTGTCTAAAAACATGTTAATTAATTTTGCTCAGTAAAAAAAAAAAAAAAAAAAAAACAAATTTAGAAACTCAACAGTTATTTGACGATAAATTAAAAAAATATTAAATCACTTTTTATTTCCTAAATATCATTGTCATAAAAATATAATATACTCCCCTCCCCCCCTCCCTCCCCTCTGAAAAATGAAAGGAAGAAAAATCTGGATAAAAGGAATTATGAATGGACAAGTTTTTGGGATTTATGTCTTTTTTCATAATTGCAATTAAATACTTAAGTATGAATTTCATTTTAAATATGAGGACATTTACACTAGCTGAAACTACATTTATGGTTTTAAATGCAATTATATGCGATCTGCTGAATATGGTGTAAATTTCACATGTATAAACCATATAATTAATGCTTAAGAATAATGTATTGATATAAAATATCTCTTGCTCAGTTTCTATTAAAAATATGACAATAGAAAAAAAATTAATTATATTGAAAATAAAATAAATAAATGTGTCTTGTTAGCTATGATGTAATATTTGACTTAAAAATGTCCTTTATTTGCTAATATCCACACTTAATATAAGGTTAGTTGGGGTAACTGGACCCATGAGGTAACTGGGCCATAGGCTATTTTATAAAAAACCATTGATGTATTTTAACTTTTAGCTTTTGTGAACAATGCTCCTTAACCTCTACTTCCTAAAACAACGTGTGTCAACTCAATCATAACTCTCTCTATGCTGTGATAGGTTGTCGAAAATTAACGTTTCGTTTTTTAAAAAAGTCAATTTGGTTGAACTTCCCCGGCTTTTTATTAAAATACTGTAAGTATTTTTATTAAACAATCTTTTTTTTTTAAAGATAAGGCATATAGATACATTAATATTATTAGGTATCTATACATATTTACTTCATGTTTCAAATGTATGCCTGGTGTCCCAGTTACCCCATAAAGTTTTCAAGAATGGGGTGACTGGGACATGTATCTGGGGTAACTGGACAATGCTGGATCCAGTTACCCCAATAATTATAAATATTTTTTTTTAGTTTCTCTTACAACGGGAAGTTAATTTCTCCATTGTTTTTTGCTCACACTAAAGAAAATTATAGAATACCTTATTAAAATTACGTAATAAATTTAAAAAAAGCATATTGAGTGGTATCAAACCAAATTCCTTGACCCTTTGAGAGGCGGTGATGCCGTTATGGCATCACATAATTTTAATTCCTAATTGCCACATTTGCACT
Organism: Maratus speciosus; assembly: GCA_963932465.1. NCBI lineage: Eukaryota > Metazoa > Arthropoda > Arachnida > Araneae > Salticidae > Maratus > Maratus speciosus. Next base: position 234,055,253 of record OZ010788.1, read on the forward strand.
GGAATTTTATAATGAAAATTTCACCTTTATTAAGTACGCGAAAATATACTTTTACTTGTTTTCAAATAGATTCTCTTGTAAATACTGGTGTCATTAAATTATTTCAACATTTTACGAATGCAAGTACCTTGCCCCTGAAAGCAAGATAGCCAAACCTTGAAATTGTACGATACACAGGGATTGCATTCTATAGGGAAACTTTTATTGTTCCTACCACTATTTTGAAAATAATATCTTCATCGCACTTTTCTTTAGAATATGTTAAATAAAATGACCATGAAGGTAACTCATTAAGGGTTCTGGTAGGAACAATAAAATTTTCCCTATATAATGCGACTCCTAGATACAGATAAAGTACTTATGTTAGAGGTCTGCACGGGCCGGAATTTCCAGGCCCGGGCCCGGCCCGTCCCGAAGGAAAGCTATTTTGGCCCGGCCCGGTGTAAAAATTGAAAGTTCGGCCCGAGCCCGGCCCGGCATGTTTACATTTTTACCGTTCTCGGCCCGGCCCATACAAAAGTCAGTGAAAACAGGTCCGGTCCGGCCCGGCCCGACTAAATGTCTACAAAAAATTCCGTTTTTTCTCGACATACAATTAAGATTCTTTTAATGAATACTACATGCATATTTATGGGAACATTTTACAGTATATTTTAAATTACTATGTGTTCGCAAAATAGAAAACACGCAATAGTAAACGTTAACGATTACTTACAGTGTTTTAGTCAACGTCTCTACAGACGTTTCAAAATTTAAATAAGGGTTCATTAAAAGATTATTGTAGTTTAGAATAAAGGGTTAAGAAACATGATAACTTTTGAAGCTTATAATAAAAGGTAGATTTGTGAAAATATTTCTGTCATTTTTAAGGCTTTTCTCAAATCCAAAGGAGCTACATTTTGATACATTTATGAATTCATTTCTTTTCGGAAACGCATGAGATTGGCAGGTATTCTTATTCAGAAACCATGTAAATGCCGTTTTTTTTTTTTAGATAAAAGTAATATATCTTTCAGAAAATACTGCCAAAGTTAGCGTTTTGAATCGAATTTCCGGAAGCGATAGCACAGGAAAGGAGAAAACGTACAGTCACGTGACAAGAGTCTCTGTTATCTCTGTACGTAATTTATGAAAAATGGAAACGCTATTTGATCCCAATTGCCTTCAATACTCAGCCTGTCAATTTTATGCCTTTATAGTTAAAAATGAGTCAGAAAATGTGTCTGAGAGTTTCGCATTGTTGAGCAGTAAATATGAGAACCACCTTAAGGTACATTTCCAAAGATACTGTTAACAGAAGTTCATTATCGCTATTAATACTTTTACAAAACATAATGCCTGTCCTACACATCCTGAGAACGATTAAGACCAGTTCCGTCCCGGCACAAGTCTGCCGAAAAAAATTAAACCCGGGATCAGGCATCATGTAACTGTACGATGCCGATCTCTACGATGGACATGTTACATTTCTGTATTGATGTTGTTAAACTCGCATCGGCTCGTAACGCACATTTATACTTCTCGAAAAAGTCATATTCATTGGAAATGACCTCGTATTTTATCTGCTCCTCTCAAATTCTTATATCGGGCCGATAGGCCTGATTAATTTTTTTGCCGGCCCGGCCCGTTTATTTTGTCTGTCGGCCCGGCCCGTTGAAAAAATTGTCCTAATTCTGCCGGGCCGGGTACGGGCCTCGGGCCAAGCCCGGGCCCATACAGACCTCTAACTTATGTAGGCGTTTGTTCATAGATTTACCTAGCTATTTTTTTCCTTAAAATACCCATGTGACTTTTAACGTATTACCTATACTAAAGTACATAAGTACTTACTTAATTTTTATGTTTTTGGTATAAATAAATCTAATATTTTCACTTTTAGTGCTTTCTTTAGACACATTGTCAGCAAAGGTTTCCCTTACAATGCTGTTTATTGACATATAATTTACATGATCTGCCTGGTTTAAATTTTTTTTTAAGTTGTTTAGGCTTTTTCAAACAAGACCTGATATCCCATATGAAAAAATAAATAAACACGTGTGGAACATAGACCCTCTTGGTCCACTTATCCCACTTTTATGGGGCAACTGGACCCATGAGGAAAGAGAGATGAAATATGCATATTTTTATATTTTTAAATATTAAAATATAATTTTGAGCATTTCTGTCTCGATAGAAGGAACCTAACTGAACACATTTACAGAAGTTCAGACTTTAATTCAAATGAACCAGGGACCCGGAGCTGGAGCTGGAGCCCGGAGCCGGAGCACTCCGGAGCTGTGTTTTTCCTGGAGCTGGAGCTCTAAATTTTCCCCAGCTCCAGGGCTCCTTTAGTTTTTAATATTCTTTTAAATCTTTTTTTTTCAGTCTTTTAAATTTCTAGGCTTAAAATATTTTAATTACATCATTATTCAGTATTTTAATTATATCATTTTTTAGGTTTTTATTATTATTATTATTATTATTAGAGAAGGAAAACTTCTCAAAAAATGGCAACACTACTTTACTTCTACTTTCTACTTGAACTAAGTGACAACACTATTTGAAAACAAATATGGCCGCCTGTTGTTTACATGTGTAGTCGTACAATTTTGGCTGTCCGAAAAGTGTAGAAGAAATTTAAGATTTTTGTGTTTAAAATTCTACCAAACTTTCTATTTTAAAAGCAAAAGCTAAAAGATGTCATATTTTCTGAACAAGCATTTCAAGTTTGATGAGAAGAAAAATGCATTTTGTCAGATCTTTAATGAAGATAGAAAGTATTTGTGAGCAAAAAATTAAACGTGTAAATTAAAATCTGCAACTTAAAAGCGCGAAGTCGGAGCCGAGTTGGAGCCGTAGCTGGAGCCACGGTATTTTCTCTAGGAGCGGAGCTGGAGCTGGAGCATAAAAAATTGTTCCGCTCCGGGTCACTGAAATGAACATTAGCTTTTTGAAGCTGAATTGTCAGAAGTTCCAGAGTCATATTGTAAAATTATGGCCCAGTTGCCCCAACTAACTTTATCATTAATATATATATATATATATATATTCAGCGCATTAAAATGCACAATATCATTCTAAACATAATTTTCACCAATAATTGCTTTTTGTATGTAATAATTTATTTTAAGTTTTCTTTCATTTTCAATATTCATATATATTTCAGTTGAAAATACTTTGTTTAGAAATGTTATTATTTTGGCTTTTTAAAATCTTGCGACAATAAGTAAAAAACTATACCAAAATATGAATTAAATCTATTTAAATAATGAAATTTTTAATAAAACATTTGAAAAAACAGAATGGACACTACACACCAGAATCTAGTCAAGTATACCTCTGCAAAAAGTTGTTATAAATTGCTATTCATAGATTCTCACCCGATAAAATTTAAGTAACTGAGCTATCCTGACTGATTTTAACATTTAATAGCACTTAAAATAATTATTTGATTAAAATAGCATGTTTCTTATACGTTTCTTTATAAAACTACCAGTTTTCATGTTTCTATATGCAATAGTTTTTGTAAGATAAGCCATGAAAGTGTATGATAGATTCAATACTGGCAGTGTCAGCATTAGTGACTTTTTTTTAAATAGAGAAATTCTGATTTACAGTATAGGATCCGTTATCCGGAATCCTTGGGACCTGGGGCATTCCGGATAAGGGTTTTTTCCGTAATTTGGAACACTACCACAAATATTTTCTAATGTACATAAATATGAAATACAGGTTAGCATAAATAATATTAAAAATACTGCATTACACATTTGTTGAATTAATTCAATAAAACACAATTAAGGAAAAGTTTAATTAATTTTTATTTACAAAAAAAAAAAAAAAAAAAAAAAAAAGTTAAGTAATAATTTTAAATTACAATAAAACTTACAAATGAACAAGATCAAAAATAAAATTTAGTTTTGGGGTTCAGATGCAGATGCTTCGGAATTAGTTTTTTGGAAACGTTTCTCTTTTACAAACTGGTCTTATATTTTATATAAAGACATAATTTGTTGTTCATGGAAATAACTTCTTTGTTCCATGCCTTGAATTAATTGTTGAGTGGAAAATATCATTTGTTCATTAGATATTTTTTCTACCTCCTCATTCTTGTCATCATCATCACTACTATCATCAGATGCATCTTTAGTCATCATTTCACAAATTTCACTGTATGTCATCCGATGACTAAGTGGAGCATTATTGTCTATACTGAAACAAACTTGAACTGCATCTTCATCCAATAATTGGGGAGGGAGGGAGGGGAATATATTGAAAGTTGACTTTTCATTTATTTTTGTTTTGTTTACGAATTTATTGCATGGAAAGCGGACAGAAAAATACAAGAGGCAAAATTATCAACACTTAAAATGCAGATTTCTGCAAATTCGCGGAGATAAAAAAATGCATAATTACTGTAATATTCCATTAAGCCACCCTCCCCTATTTTGTAAACAAATTTGATATTTAAAAAAAAATCCCACGAAAGCACCCACCCTCCCCTATTTTGTAAACAAATTTGATATTTAAAAAAAAATCCCACAAAAGCACCCACCCTCCCCTATTTTGTAAACAAATTTGATATTTAAAAAAAATCCCACAAAAGCAACCCCCCCCCCCCCAAAAAAAAAAATAAAAATAAATAAATAAATAAAATCGTGCAAAGCGCCGTATCACCTTTCTGTCTTATCCAATTCCGAATCTCTGCTTTTCTACTGTTCCATGAAAGTAAAACGAACGTTTCTCTCATTCTCCTAATTGGCTGAATTGTGGGTGCGCCTTTAGATGACGTCAAAGGTCGGAGCTAGCCAACACATTTTCGATCGCAGAAAATGCGTTCAAATTCTAAGTGATGTCTGGAAAATATTTTTTTTTTCAAAAGGTTAAAATTAAATTTTTTTATAATGGATTGTAGCGTTTGAAGCAGAAAAAAAAAAATAAAATTTAAGAATATGTAGTTAGTTTTCCCATATTTCTAAAGGTTACGCCGATGCAAAGTCTTAAAAATGATCGAAAAGAGAACTTATGCTCGATGATTGCGTACATTCAAGTCTTATCTTTCACGGGAGCGTCATAAGTGGGATCACTGGGAGAGCACGCTTTTTAAGTTCTGTTTATTAATTATCTCGGTTAACAAAAAAAGAAAAATCCGAATATCAGGGCAGGCTTTGGACTATTCTTATAAACATTTTCGGATTTCAACAGGTGGTAGATTTCGATAGCCACTTTTAATCCCTGTAAGCGGCCTCTCCAATTACTTTACAATTTTTTGCTGCATTTGGGGATGGGGGATTAATGGGATATTATGGTACCTTGAGGTGTATGAGAAAAAGTTTGAAATATTCAAAATATCGATTTATAAAACATGTTAACTCTTCAATAAAATATGAAAAAAAAAAAAAAAACTGCAAATTTTTATGAAATGAAAGCTTTCACTAAGTTTCGGTTTCGGATCATTTAGCGTTCCGGTTTTTAGAGCGTTCCGGATATTGGGACGCCGGATAATAGATCCTATACTGTATATGTTTTACCTTCCTTTACTTACATATTGAAAAATATTTTTTTTTAATTTCTGAAATTTAAATTTTTGATTACTTTTGTATGAAAACTTTTGATTTGAGAGCTGAAACAAAAACAGCCATAATTAAACTTCTAATGATTATATGAAGAAAACAAAAACAGTCTTGGTTAGCTAAATGGCTTTCAAATAAAATAATAATAATAAATTATGTGACAGAAAAAAATTTGCTGCTTAAGTATAGTGGGATACCTTAATTGTTTAAGATTGTTTTCAAGTTTAAACTTGCTACTTACCATATTTACTCACATCTAAGATGAGCTTTTATTCTCCAAAATCAAATTCATTTAATTTGATGCATCTTAACTAACTTGTAACCACTGCTTCAACTCTCATATGTTTAAAACTGTATATTCTTGTCCATTAGTGTTAAATTCTCGCCAAATTTGGCAAGAAAAAAAAATCATCATAAATGAAGCTAACTTAACTATAACTGGCTAATTTGGCAAAATTCTCATTCATATTCAGTATTGTTGAAAACTGGAAATGAATTTTCTATAATCAGGTTCCTCGCATTTTAACTTTTTGTTTTTGGATAAAATTCGCTAAAATCTTAAAACAAAGAAATAGCAAATCTAGCTTTTCCTCCTGGTACAGACCAAAAGGGATTTCTTCAGCTCTTTCCATTTTCCCATTCTTTTATCTTTCATTAGATTTCTTAAAAAGTTTTTCAAATTTCTTGCTAACTATCCCGAATAAAAATTTATCAAAAAATTTTCTCCCTTTAATAGTAAGAAATGATTCTATATTATTACATAAGACTAAAAAGTAATTAAATAAATATATAAAAATAATAATTTTTTAAAACAAAATTTTATTTAATTTAGAGTAAGTAAACAGTAAAAATATTTTTTTTCTCAGCCAGAATAAGGAGGGTATTTCTAAGTATAATATAAGTTTAAAATAAAAGCTTTGAGCTGTCAGAAATCATTGAACATTATGAATACAAGTCAGCGAACAGAAGTTACAACCAAATGACCGTGCAGTGAAATGTTCAGTTCACATTAGTCCATCCTAGTCATGAACAAATTTGTTACTGCGTAACCTTTTACAAAAATTTGCATCTTGCAAATTAACTAATCATTCAGTTTAATATTGTCTAAGCAATCCAACTTTTTATTTTTAGTCATATGTCATATCCAGAAATGACTTCCTTATTCTGACTGAGAGAAAAATAATTTTTTACTTTTTAGTGCACTTTAAATAAAATGTTGTTTAAAAAAAAAAAAAAAATAATAATAATAATAATAATATTTATTTTATCTATCAGAGGCAGGTTTCCGAGACAAAGACTTGCTGTAGAGTCACAACAATTGTTTCAACAATGAAATGTATTTTTTGCCAAACCACACTTGCTAAAACCAACAGAAATATAGTTTTAACTATATGAGAGCTATACCAATGTTTAAAACAAGGAAGTTGAACAACAAAAGATATGCTACTTAAATTCTAGAAATTATGTTTCACATTTATCTCTCAAAATTTTAATAAGAATTGTAAAATCATAATTTATTTTTTTATGAATGCTAAAATAACAATTTATTACAGTACTGTTTAAGTAAATTGGAACTGTAATTCCTTTTCTACATTATGAATTTTTATTTTATTTTCAGCTTTTTCATATTGAAAGTAAGGTTGTTGAAAATTTACCAGCTCATTTGAAACAAGTAACTTATATTATTCATTATAAAAGTAATGTATTTTTTACATGCTCAGAGGACAAGACTATCAAGGTAATTGTTTACAATTTTTAATTGAAAAGTTTATTAATGTTATTGTGAAAATATTTCTTATATTAGCTTACATAAAATAAAATTTTATTCAGTATTTTTTCCTTTGCTGAGTTCAAATTACAAATTATTAAATATTATTTTAATTGCAACATTGACATTTCAACCATTTCTATCATACATGTTCCATGTAGATTTCTTTTCTCTCTCTCCTATGTGTATTGTAAATACTGCTTTGATTTTTAAATGAAATGTTTCCGGCTTGAGTGAAAGTTTTTTCTATTTAAATTTTTGAATATGTATGTATTTTTCCTATTGATATAAAATGATTTTTTCATCATAAAATGCAGTGTCGGAATTATAAATTAAGTACCAAAAGAAACTCAAAAATACTTAAATAAATGTATATTAATTACTGAGAAATGCAATCAATTAAATTCATTTAGAAAATAGTACTGAAACTGTAACCCCATCACTACACTGTGGCTGTGGTGTACAATTGGCATTATGTCATGCTAATTGTGGAAATAGAACTTTATTTTTTGCAACTTACTGAATTAAATTTAATCCTATAATACTGAAATTATTATTAATTTTAATATATAAAATACTTATATTAATTTAAAGTTGTCAATAGTGAAATTTTCAAAAATGAAATAAGAAAATCAAAAAATACTCCTACCCATGTTGTAGAGTCAAATGCATTAATCCACAATGATAAAACACAAGATTTATTTAATAACAATCTCACAAGACTTAAATAGTTGGCCAACTTACTTTCAATCTTGCATATCTAAATAGTCTAAATCAGTTATCAATAATCTAAATCAGTGCTGTTATAATATCATTGCTTCTAGTTACACCAGTAAAATTGTAAAATAATACCAGAGAATCTTCTAATGTAAATTAAGATAATATTCTGTGATTATTTCTTTAAAGCTAATTTATTATTATTTTTTAAATTTAGTATAGTTCTTAAATTAAAAAAAAAAAAAAAGTTTATGAATGTTTACTTGGTTAATTATTTTTCTGTACATTGTAAGTTATGCTATAGTTTTACATAACCATGGAAAATGGATAATTTTGATGAGTGGTGGACTGACTTTAATTGGAAAAGAATGGTGTAGAAGACAAGTCTGAGGACTGATGAATAAGTTGAAAATTAATCATATTCTATCAATGTGTTAGTTGAGAAACAGTTGAGAGGAAACTTCAGTTATTCACAGAGATTAATGAGATTCCAGAGAGCTGATAAATAAATTGGAGGTTATTCATATAGCAATAATATATTGATTGAGAAATAGTTGATAAGAAACTTCTGATACTTATTTAGATTGATGATATTCTAGACTTGATAAATAGATTGCAGATTAATAAGATATTATCAGACTTCTACAGTTGATAGGAAACCTCAGATATTCACTGAGATAGAAGCATGTACTTCTTTTCTGATTTCACCATTACTTATAACTATTAAAGTTCATTTAATAAGAGAAGATAAAAGCAGACTGATAAGGATTTAAGTTGCAGTTAGATTTACATGACATATTAAATTGAAGAGAAAACTCCATTCTATTTAAGAGAAGATAATGGATGTCCATCCTCTTCCTTCAATAATTTCTCTAAGATTACTTCTCAAAAAATGAAAAACAGGCCAATGGCCTCGCACACACAAGTGTCCTATATGCTACCTTGCCTTTTTTAAACTAACTGTTAAAAGATAGAATCCTCATAGAGAAAATTCATTGCAAGTCATACAAAAAAACTTCATAACAAAAGAACCAATCAGATCACTTGAAATATTTTCTTCTCACTAGCAATCTTTAGTAACCTGCCTGAAAGCACCCAGCAACCGTAATATTACTTAGCCAAAACCGCACTACAGAAGAATTTAGAGGTCTGCATGGGCCTGGGCTTGACCTTAAGTTGAGCCATACCTAGATTTTATTATTCCTAGACCAGGCCATGTCCGGGCTTTATTTTTTTCCTAAAGAGGACTGGGATTCATTGTTCTTGGGTCATGTAAGATATCAGTAAGAGACTGTACTGTAAAAATAGAAGCTGAAAATAACAAAACTTTCAGATAACTGTACTCTGCTGTAGTTAAATATAATTTTGTTTAATAAATTACAGGGCCATTTTTTTAGTCTTTGTAGAATTTTAAGATAATAATATTTTTAAATCATCTTTTTTTAAAATTATTTTTTAAAAATTAAATTAGCATTTGTACCGTCAGATTGGAGGAGGAGATGGGGGGGGATAAGGTCATTGCACCTCCTTGTATTTTGAAATTAAAATAACAATAATTTCCTTTACCTCTTATTTAAAAAAGAAAAAAAAAATGTTAAAATTTATTCTTTTAAGTGACAAAAAATAATTAAACACTAACACAAGCAAGACCTAAAACATTTTTAACGTCTGGCTCAGCGTCTGTATGCCATGGGATGGCTATGTAAATGCACATTCGTTCCAAAATACTGCCCCTCCCTAGATTTCTTTTTGCTTGTACCCATGTAAACTATATTAATTTTTTAATAATGATTTATTTTAGTTTTATTTATTCATGTATTTTTGTATGTAAATGTCAGAAATTAATATCATTAATCCGTATTCCAAGGCTTGGAGACTTAAAAATCTGAAAAATGCTACACAATAAAATATTTTAAGGCAAAATTGTATAGGAAAGAAGAGAAATCTGTTACAGACAGGTTCTCGTCTTAACAGGCTCATCGTCTGTTGTAAATATGTTACATTCTTTTTGCATGGAGTATTATATTATTTTTTACAGATCAAGACATTTTTCAATTAAAGACAAGATTCCATCTCACCTTACAAGATTTACTGTAATTTTAATCTTAAATTCAGAAAAGAAATTATTCCTTTTCGCCATGCTTCCTAAAAATGAAACTGAATTTCTGTGGTAAATCCTGGTAGAATTTTAAATACCAGAAAATCTTCAAATTTAAATCGAAAGAAAACAAACAGCAAATTCTTTAATCAGGTACGACATTTACCTTTCACGATTCTAATTGCTTAAATAGCTACTTAACTCATGCGAAAACACCCATTCTCAAATGTTAATCCAATGGGAGAAAGTTTTAAGGCTTTTCTCAACTGCTCTGCTCAACAAGCGCAAAACGTTTTTACACATTTACAAATTCATTTTTTAACAGAAAGATGTAAAATTGGAAAGCTTGATCATGTAAGTGATTTGGAATCAAACTGTGTTTTCCATTTTTTTATAAATAAATTACCTATTGAGTTATAAGCAGTTTTGATCACATGACAAAGACGTTTTTCATCCTTTTTTGAGTGGTTATTCTTCTTTCACACAGAAATTTGATTCAAAACGCCCACTTAGACACTATTTTTTGAAAGATCTGTTTGCAAAAAAAAAAAAAAAACAGGAAAAAAAGTTCGATTACATAGTTTCTGAACAACAACACCTGCTAGTTTCATGCATTTCCGAACAAAAATAAATTAAAACTTATGTCATAAAGTTGCCTTTTTGGATTTGAGAACAGCCTTAAATAAAAAACAAATGGGTCTTCCGAATTAAAAAGAAAATAATTTTAAAATCATTTGCAAAAGTGCATAAGCCGAGATTTATAGACTGCAACCAAAACATATTTCGAAACAAGCACAGCTTCCTGATATGCGAACTGTCACACATTTTCAAAATGACAAAATTAGCCAAACCTCCAATCTCACACGTCACATGCACTGAATCCAGCCACATCTCCACATAATTTCTATAATTCTAGCATATTAGGAAGTGTGTTAAAAATCAATTATTACAAAATTCCATCTTTACATGCAAAAAACAGGTCAAGTTAAATAAAAGAGTGTAAAAAATGTGATGTCAATTTGTTGTCAATGCTAGCACTTTTATGCATTTGAATACCAGAAAGACACCAACAATTTGTTCAACAAAGCTAAACAATTTCCCTATTTCTTTGTAACAGCAGGTTTTGAATTTGTAGTTCAATTCTATCACTGAACAGAATCAGTCTGCTCATCTATATTCTAATTTGAGAAAGAATTATAGATTTCCTCAAAATTTGAATATCTTTCTTAAATTGACCACAGCATTCTCCCTCTTGAAAATGGTCAGTATAATTTCTTTCTCTCTTTCTTTTTACACATTCAAATTAAAATAATGATAATAAATTAAACAGATTATCATCTTTCAGCAGCTGTTGCTTTAAAAAACATATTTTTAACTAAAAAGCTCCAAAATTAAATCATTTATACATTACTCTTATATTATTCTGTTAACCTTGTGGAGACATTTTTTAAAATAACCATTATATTAATTACTTTATTCTGAATGTATTATAGGAGTGATGTTATTTCTAATTAAATACTCATTATCAAGAAAATTTTAGCATGAACAAGGAAATATCAGGAAGTAAAGTATTTGTGATCACCCTCAATATATTTAATAAATTTGGTAAGTGTGAGTCCATAAATACTGTCATGAATAAGTCATGGTATTGTCATATGAAAACACCAATGTAAAATTAGTCTTTTCTAAAAATTCAGAGTGCCTACTTGAAAATCTAAAAAAAGAAACTCTAATTGCACAAAGACTTGTCTATGGCAAAATCAAGTCATCTGTGGGAAATGTGAACAATTTTGAAATTCCACAGAAACTCATTCATAGTTTCAAAAATGCATGTTCAATACTAACTGATGCTATAAAATGTAACGAAAAAGACTTCTTAAAAAAAAAAAATACTGAAGAAGCTAAAAAGAAGAAAATAAAACTTGTAACCAAAGAAATTAACAATACAACTGAAAATATAAAGCAGTGTGTTAATAAAGAAATTAAAATATCAATGGAAGAGATCAAAGCAATGAGAGAGTAAATAATTTTATTTAAAATCTTTGTGTTTTGATATTCTTTATCTGTTTGATTTTCCTAAATTGAAATTGCATAGTTAAAATTATTAAACGTCCTGTAATGTGGATTCATTATTCAATTCCATGTGAATGTTTGTTCTTCAAGTGTGGTGTTATTTGTATAAATAAAAGGTAATTAATACAAGTGTACAATGCTAAGATGTTTCTGTTGGTTACAGTAAATTGAAATTACGAAGGAAGAGATGTGGTGACGAGAGTAGTGTTAAAATTTTATTATACAGTTTTTTTCTTCAGTAGTTGGTAACTATGGTCTACTATCGGCACTTCTACAATGCTTTTCAATTGGAAAAGCATTCATTTAAAAAAAAAAAATTAATGGAAAATTTAAACTTTAAGAAAGTTGAACAAGTAGAAAATACATTATGTACAGTTTTCGTCATGTCATACATATATATATATTTAAATACTTAGTGTTTTGATTGCTTCTTAACATTGTTTTTAAATAAGAGATTATTCTGACCAAAATCAAATGGAAAGCTATTTACAAGCATTGAATATCATGGAATATTGTAAGATGAATAAATACAGAATGGACAAGTTTTAGTAATTAAGAATATTATTCAAATTTTCTGTGGTAAATTTTAATCTTGTGTATATCTTGATAATCTTTGAATAATTTAATAACTCATATCTTTTGATATCTCTGCAATTAAAAAATGTACAACAAAAACAAATTTTTATCTTAAATATTTGGGAAAGAAAACTTGATTAAATTATAAGCTGTTGTAAAGGAACTAATTTTTGCAAAAGTGGTAAAGAATGACTAAAATAATTTTAGCTATGAATGGTGCAAAAATTCTCCATTTTTCATACATAAATATTTCTCCCTTCATACATACATCATAGTGCAACAGATAGTAAAGATAATGAGCTTGTCTGACAATTTGAAAATTATACATTTACTATAAGATGTTACTTTAACCAGATTTTTTTTTAAACTTTGTTTTTCGTATTTTATAATCTGGCAATAACCCAAAACAATCAGGAAGCAGAGAATAGTGTTCAAAGACATAGAGAAAGGAGGGGCTCAAGTCCCCCCTATTCAGATACAGACATTTTTTTAAGCAACACAAATTGTTCTAAATATATTGTTTTCAGTCTTAAAATTTCATAATTTAAGAATTATTACAAACAAATAACTAAAGTTATTTGTTTGTAATAATTCTTAAATCTTATCTTTATTCTTATTATCTTTCTTAATCTAATCTTTAATCTAAAGATTAAAGCCTAAAAAAAGCCATCACTTGTAGCGCACAGAACAAATTCAACTGATTTTTTTCTCTTGATTTTTCTTTCTCTTTTTCTCTTTTGTGTGTCACTTGTGTAACCTGATTTACATTAAAAACAAAGCATGTATGCACCATCTTAAATTTATAATATATAATCTCTATAATAAAAAATACACAAATATTTTCATATTTTAACATACAATTCAATGGTATCCTGTAAAAGGATATCCTCGTAAGACTTACAGCACCCTCTGTATTTGCAAAAATATAATTTGCGTTTCAACGACTCATGCTGATTGAAGTTTCCCCTCCATATCTTTTACTCTGTGATTGATATTTAAAGTATAATTTCCTACAAAAAAAAAATAAATAAATAATAATAATAATAAGTATTTGTTTATATTATTCCTATCTAAAATATCTTATAGTTTTTTAGTAAATAATGACTGTATGTATCATAGTAGGGTTGCAAAATAAATTATTTATAAAATTTTCATTATTTTAATGCTAACACAGAAATATCAGGGAATTTTAACATAAGATATTTGTGACCACATTGAAAGGAGTATTTTTGTTATCTCCATTGTTATCTAGACATTTTTTATCCAATCTGTAGTTTGTCAACCACTTGTGATCTGTGGCATTGTTCATATGTTATCCAAGTAATTTAACAATGTGTTACAAACATTGCTTTAAGGCGGCTCTCAAATCCCCTGCTCAACAAACACAAACCTTTCTGACTCATTTTTAAACTCTAAGGACTATTGAAGCAATTTGAAATCAAAATAAGTTTTCCATTTTTTATAAATAAATTACTTATTGAGTTATAAGCAACTTTGGTCACATGATGACACATTTTTCTCCTTTCTCTGGCTGGGTTTTCTTTTTTTTTTTTTTTTTTTTGTCTGGAAATTTGGTTCAAAAGGCCAACTTTGACCATATTTTCTGAAAGGTCTTTTGCGTTTACCAAAACATTGAAAACATCTTTCGATTACATAGTTTCTGAACACCTGCCAATTTCATTCGTTTCCAAGCAAAAATAAATTTTTAATGTGTCAGAAACTATCTCATTTGAATTTGAGAACAACTTTAATGCCAAAAGTATAGTTATGGATGTTTATATGTTGCATGTATGTCTTTTAAAAAATAGCTTATCTCTGGATTCACATTGTTTCTTTTCCAATATGATACAGTATTTGTTATTGAATATGTCATATTTACTCTTTTGGTTTATGCCTCCGTGTATTTTTCATATCTCCTACTTTTGAAAGTAAATTTTAGTAAAAAACAAAGATTTGCATAATCTTTCCATGTAGGATTTTAAGTCCTTCTCTATATAAAAAAAAGTAATGCTTTGGAAATGAACCAATAAAAATCTGTGTAGATACAGCAAAACACAGCTGACTGGTCAGTGCTTTCTGACGCTATACCAAAAGAGGGGTCCTGGCTCTGTTGCCAAACATCGCCAAGTTTTTCATTTGGCGGCCAATATTAGTCACCAAAAGTGAAGCCAATTTGGTGCTATTTCCAGTATTTCGCCAAATTTCCATAGACTCCCATTGAAATCCAATAGGGTTTATTTGCTTGCAGAAAATCAACAAATTGAGATATTTCAATGCAATAAAAACTAATATTAGCTTATGAATAGAGCTTAATTGATCTGTTTACTTTATTTTTAAGCACAAACACTACTTATTTACAATATTCATAAGACTATATATATATTTTTTATTTAATTTGTAATTGTTCAAATAAATTATAAATTTTACCTTTTTTTAGTGATTTTATATTTAATAATTCTTTTAATTATGAAACTGTAAGCCCTAATGATTACCTGCTTGGAGATAAGGAAATAAAATTGTCAGGAGTTGGGAAGAAGCGCGTTTATACCAAGTGAAATGGAATCTAAAAATTGAATGCATAGAAAATGAGGAATCGCGAAGCGATCCAGACTGGGAATGTGAAATAATTTCTTCTGGAGTTGGCTAGAAAACAGTGTTTGCTTCGCGATACCGTTCGGTATCGCGAGCAGCGCGTGAGCATAGCGAGCAGGGGGGGCGAAGCCCTCGTAGTAATTTAAATGAATGAAATGATTAATGTCCACACATATCCCTTACAACTTTTATCTATTTATATTACAGTTAAGATATCATAAGAAACAAATTCTGTGGGGTTTTTTTTCTTTCTTTCTTTCTTTTTTTTTTTTTCTTTCTAGTGGCTTATTTTTAATTGCTCTGTGTTCTGATAGTATTATATATAACTAATGCTGTTTTATCAGCCTTTTGATACATTTGCAATGATTTGTTAATATTTCAAATGACAATTTCATAGAAGATTGTATATTTGTGATGTACTACTCTTGCACAGAAGGGGGGGGGGGGGATGCTTACATGGCAGCTGGAAAAGATCCATAGTGAATGAAATGCATACTTGATATTAGCTCATAAAAAATTGAAAAGCAATAAAAAGTGTATGCAAATTTTAACAATGGGAAATATATCTCAAACTAAGGTGCTGAAATTGCAATAAAAGTGCAAAAAGTTTGTGAATAAATAAGGTGTGCCCATTCCTATATGCAGGATTCATACTATCTTTGAAAAGTGAAGACCTTTATTTTTTCGGATAGGTACTTAATTTTTTATATTCAGATGTTATGTTTATACTAATAAAGAAAGATGTTTTTTTGTTTGTGTGTGTGTTGGGACGAAAATCTGCCGCACATAGAGATGGAGGATTTGTATGAAGGCAGTAAGGCAGGTCCAAATGCAATTGAGACTCGAATTTTTCATTTTTTTAAATTAACCAAGGTATTAATTGAAAGCCACAATTAACATTGCAAAATGCCGTGCTGTCACCAATTGTGATATTCGAAGCTTACCAGTGTTCTGCAGGCAGAGAAGCAGCAAAAAAAGGAAAAAAGGTTCTTTTTTTTTTTTTTTTTTTTTTTTTTTCATTTTTACAAGTTTGCATCAGTTTAACAAATTGAAATAGAAAAAAAAAAATACCCACTTAACCATCATCCTTTTGCTGTTCTAATAGTGTTATCTGTTTGAAAGAGTATTGGGCCCCTCAGATTTGGTTCATTGGGAAATATTTTTCATTTAAAAATATTAAATAATTCAACTTTTATTTTAAATATATTTAAGGTTATTACAGGTCTGGGTAACACCTGGAGGCTCAACTAGTTAAAAATAAATTAGAAAAGCTAAGTGAGTAAAAAAAAAATTCTGTATATAATTAGCAAAAATATTTGTTTTCTTCTGACATGATTTTCTCTTTAACTTCCTGAGAGGTCATAATACTATGCATTTGTAATTTCCTTCACCCCCCCCCCCCCCCGCCCCCTCTTTTACATTAAATTGACAGAATAAAAATAAATGAAAGGGCATGGATTATTTATTATTTACAGTACCTGTCAGTCACCTGAATATTATGTAATGTATAATATCTTAACAATTCAAAATTATCAAGTAACGATTTTTGTCAAATGTTTGACAAAACAACTTTCAAGGTAGAATGAAAAATCATTTTCTCATAGACTTTCTCATATTTTACATTTGACTTTGCTTCTATACAGCATTTACCTGAACACTTGTGAAAATGAAAAAGTTTATTCTCTTATCAACAATATAGTGTTTACTGTTAAAATTTCCATTTCTGAAATTCCTTTTAAAGATGCTTATTTGAGTAAGGTGCTTACTTTTTCTTCTGGGAAAGAAATATGAGCTTTGTATTTGCTTGAACATTAAAATATTTTAATTTATTTTATCAGATTTGGAATGATAAAAAACCAAAAATCCTCAGAGGTCATTCTCAGTCAGTGCTAATGTGTGTTCCATTCAGGAATTCCTCCAAGTTACTGTCTTGCTCAAAAGATGGAACTCTAAAGGTTTGTTTAAGCTATTTTCAAATTAAATTTATGTTCATTTATTTGTTGTTAATTTTTCTGTTGTCTTAATCAGGGGTTCCCAAGCTGTTACACAGGCATATCACTAAATCGAAATTTATACTTTGTCATATCACCAGGCAACAAAGATAATGTTAGCAGGAAGTGATTTACAGAAAGGCATTCAGTATGCATGAACTCTGAAAAAAGCCTTAAAATGCTCTGCATGATTACATGCTAAAATTATACTTAAGATATCTTCTTTTATTGACAATGATACATGGAATAGCATCAGGATTATTAGTGATCGACATAAACAATTTTTTAAGATTGAAACCGAATTTCGATTATCTTCTGACAAACAAAAACTTCATGCCGGTTCTTATCACTTTACGGCTATATCTCCATTCCATATCTTTTACTATCTTTCATTTACCTTTATTAAATCTATCTATCTTTTTATTAAAGAAGTTTATTTACTTTTTATCAAACCATTTCTTATTTATCTTTATTAAAAATATCCTTTATTTAAGTCATATATTACAGTAATATTTATTTTACTTATGTTAATTTATTTATGTTTTTCCATCTTTACCTGATTTTTTTATTTAGTTTCCTCATAATGTCTCTCGTTCGAGAACCATTGGCAGTTGCTCCATGCATTGCGTAATGAGTTGTTATCTGAATGGCCGGTTCAAATAAACTATACATTAGTTCATGCTTTCCGTACCTAATGTTTCTTTGCTAACCCTACTGGTGCTGTTTAAAATCCTCAAACATTGATGTC
Source organism: Maratus speciosus (assembly GCA_963932465.1). Classification (NCBI taxonomy): domain Eukaryota; kingdom Metazoa; phylum Arthropoda; class Arachnida; order Araneae; family Salticidae; genus Maratus; species Maratus speciosus. Next base: position 234,073,368 of record OZ010788.1, read on the forward strand.
ATCTGAAAAATTATCCACAGTGTGTTCTTTTTGTTATTTTACTTAGTAATCAATGTCGACGATAAGTGTTTTTATTTAAATAATACTCTGAACTTTGTGTTGGACTCTGTTAACTAGTGTTTTTCATAAGGAGCGTTTATTGTCAAGTCATAGTGTTGGCAACTGTTATGAAGTGAATGTTAATGTTTTTCCTTTCTACATACAGTTTATCTAAAGTTAGCAATGTTCTCGTGAGAAAGTGGTTTTGGCAATGGAAGATTGCTTTTTCTGAATCGTCTCTGGTGATGCAATAGTTTCTCTTGTCTTAGGACAATGAGTTTACATTTCAAACATGATGCTATGGATTATCAGCCATATATTGTTTGTTCAGTTATTTTATTTGCCCTGAAATCAGTTTTATTTATTTATTACTTTTAATGTGAACTTAATTTAATAGTCTAATATAATGAGAAATAGCAAAGTCAATGAATGTTTAAGATATTGTTTTTCTAGTACGTTAAATTTTTATTTATTGTTTTTCTATTACTTTATTTAAATAAAAATTAGTTTGTTTTTTATTTACTTGTATTTATTTTACCCCATACATTTATTTCTTTATTTAGTTACTTGAAATTAATATTTAATTTGCAGAATTTCAACTTTACAGTTTTTCAATTTAATAGGTTTGGAGACTAAAAGCATTTACACTTTCATTGCTTCACATCTCTGCTAATTTAAACCTATATTTAAAACTTATGCTAATTACTATATAATCTTCGTAGTTTCGGCCGAAAACGAAACTGTCTTAAAAATAAATTTTAAGTAATTAACATAGAGCATGCTTATATGAATGTTATTGGAATAGCATTTTTCATAGAAATGCTAGTACATAATTATTAATTAAATGCTAATTGGATTTTAAATGAAATTAATTAATTAAAAATAAGCTGCTGTAAACATATAAAATGATTAAAAAATAATTTAATTTAAAATGAAATAAATCAATAATATTATTAATATTTTCTAGATTTACCCTCTTTTATGTAAATACATAGTATGTGTGGCTCATTGTAAATAGGAGTGCTATTTGGGTGAGGCATGGGAAGGGGCAGTTGCCCCCTCAAAAATATATCAGTCATTGTAGGTCAGACTAAAAAAAAGAACTGTACAGAAGTAAAAATAACAAGTTAAATTTGACTAAAATAGAAACATTAGCATTAAACAGCATTTTAAGCGCAAAAAATAATAATTATCAATTTTATTTGCCATTTCAACATTCTCAAAGTGAGACATATTTAACATTCGTACCTTAACTAATTTTTAAAATATATGTGAGAATGAAACTGCATCAGTTTTTTCTCAGATGTGCACAAAATCAAAATAAATCTTTGCTCACCTCAAAAATAACTTTGCCTCCTCCCCTACCCTAAGAAAGTTTTGAAATAGTGCCTCTATTTGGAAACTGTATCCCGAAGTTTGTTCTCTAATCAGAACTTCTCATTTTCATATGAAATAAAATATAAGTAATTCATCAATAACACAGAATGATTTCCTATTTATACAAATTTCATCTAGTTAAAAAATGTTTTACTTTTTATAATGACTTTTGGCCAAAAATGAACATCATCATCAGTTGTTTTTTTCTGTACTGCTATTTCTAAATCTTTTTTAGAGCACATTTAAATACTTTTGCAGTATTCATAAAAAAAATTTCTATCACTATGACTACGATGTCTGTAGATTTTAATGAGCATGTGGAAAGTGATTTCAAAGTTTAGTCATATATGCATTGCTTATAATTTACATTTAAGTCTTGAATCATGCATTGTAACTGATAAGTATAAACAGTAAGGTTCATAGCAGTAAATAAACAGGTTTTTTTTGAGCGAATACTGTGCAAATCATTGAGTAATGTTGAAAATTACTGAAGGAAAAAACAATATTTTAGGATAAATGAAAGTTAAAATTTCAGTGCTAAATTCACCTTGAGTTAAATAATTAAAATTCATATAAAAAAGTACAAATAAATGTACAAAAATTACTTTCAGGTGCATACATATAATATAAAATTATTTAAAATACATTAGAAAAACCCAGAATGTTTTCAGTCATTACAAGGCCGTCATCAGTGGGATTTAAATGTTGTTATTATTTTCTTTGCAGACATCTAGGCAGACACTAACACGTGAGAGATAGAAATCTACCCAGAGATAATAAAAGCTTTGATCATATAGTAATTTGTAAATTTCAACCTAAAATCTAAAAGAGGGGAAAATAAATCAAATATTTCTGCTGTGTGAAAGAAGTAAAATAATGACAGAGATTATATTCATATGAAAATTTAAGGTTTATTTAAGAAAATAATTAAGGCATTAATAGGATAAAAGCCATTTAACAATGCTGAGATCTTTTACTTTGACAACAAATTGAAACTTTACAGGTAATTTAATTTTAAGCATAATGATTTTATGTTTGAATTCAAACTGCTGGTAATATTGTTTATTCCGGAGTGAAAATAAAAGAGGTACCTTAAATTAAACGGTCGACCATAATTATTGGTGAATCATATACACATACATCTTAGGCAACTCTTGCCGATGAGTTCACTCTCCATGTCATTACTTCATCTCATGAAATTCTCCAGACTCCCTCAAGCTCACGCTCATACCAGTAAAGCCCTGAGTCTCTGAGTTTCACTCCTCTGATCCCTTCCTCTGAGAATCAACGTCACTCTCCTCCAGTCATCCAACAAACGAAAAGCCAACCAAAGATCAAACCTCTCTCTTCAGCAAAACCCGCTCCTTTTATCCTCTTGCCTCATCGCATTTTCTCCCAGCACGTCGGAAAATAGTCCGATTGTGCACCGAACTTAGTAATGTTATTATTTGTTATTCATTTATATCCTTTTTAAAAATGGACTAACTGTTGCATAATTTACATTTTGTATACTTTCTTTTTCAGTAATTTTTTAATTTAAAAAGGAGTATTAATCACTTGTAAAATCGTGGTCTGATCACTGCAGATGGATACCATAACATCGGTGCATGGGACCACATGCTTTGCAAAATATAAAATAATAAATTAAACATATATTTTCTAACAGAATAACTTAAAAAACTTTTTAAATAATAATATTTTTACATTTAAATACACATTTTCACGATTAAATTACAAATTAGCTATAACTTTAAATATTTTTTAAGACATTTTGACACATTATAAATTTTAATTTTACACACATAATATTCATAAATATTGGAAGAAAAAGGTCTTTATATCGGCAAGCGAAACGGCTATATCGTCATTATACTGGCCAACATAAAGAAACTTCCTCAAAATGTTATTGAACACTACAGTCATATATTTTAGATATAATATGGAGTAATTTGTAAGTTAAAAAACAACTATTTAAATAAAACAGTCTAAAGGATAGCATTTTTTTTTTTCACATATTTAATTACTTATTTAGAAAAACCCAAATTATTAACATAACAGAAGAAATCATTGTAATTTAAAGGTTGTACGTCAGATGAGATGTCAGATAAAGTTATTCAAATTTTCAACAAAACAATTCATAGAATAATGACAGCTTGTAACGATGTATACGATGTCCATGGAGTATGGAGAGATTTGTTGCATAATGGATGAAAGCTCGTTTTGCTGAAAATTTGAATAACTAACTTTATCTGGCATCTCATCTGACGTACAGCCTTTAAATTACAATGATTTCATCTAGATAATTCTCAAATAAGTGCAAAGAAAATAATAATAACATTCACTTTCATTTTACATACTTTCTGGAGAAAAGTCATTGAAATTTACTACTATATGGCAATATTTATGTCCCTCATCAATTCAGGATGTACATTCACTATTTCATTTTTACCAATAAAATTGTACAAGATTATATTTAAAACGATATTGTTTCATTTTTTAAAATATTTAAAATAAAGGATTTTTTTTTTCTGATATGTTTCGTTTTGTCATTGGCTGAGAAAGGTAAGTAGAAATCCAGAATCTTAATATAATCCCATTTCATTTCGGATAACAGGTTCATTCATATACCATTGGTTTGGAAACGCTAACCTAAATCATGCTTTTTTTTTTCAAATTGATGATCTAAATTCAGATTTTCTACTATTCCCTTACATGCCAAATAATATATTCCAGATCAGTATATGCAAGAGAAAGATATTTAACCCCTTAACTGCCGACAAAATCTAATGCGATCTCCAGTGCCTTACTTAGATCACATATTTCTGAAATTATAGAAGGTGTATATTAGTTTTCTGAAATAACAGTAAAAAAAAGCACATGTTATACTGTTATACATAATAGCTTAGGTGGTGAAAATTGCCTTGCTATAATTAGAATCCAATATCCTTTTAATAGATGCATGCATTTTGTAAAGATGTATATATATGTCCGGGGCAGTTAAGGGGTTAGGAATAAAAAGTCTTTCTCTTTATTAACTGACTTTCAACAATTTAAGTTATATAATTCATTTGCCAACTATTATGTATTTTCACTATTATTATTTTTCAAAAATAAAATTTGTCTTATTTAATTGTAGAAAATCTAAGGTTAAATAGAGAAAGTGAGTGAGTGAAACATTCTGAGTCATAACACCTGACTATCTTTTTATTTAAATTGTGGTGATTTGCTCAAAGGAAGCAGATCTATAGCAGTTGAAGATCTCACCCAATTATTTTTGAGTGATATTATATTGCAGATAAAGTTTTAAGAGATCCGCTTTCTATTAAAGTGGAATTAGTACCACTAATAATAAAAAAAGTTGTTATTTAAGTCGTAGAGGTGACGATGTTTATCCGAAGTATGTTTTCGCAGAGTCAGAAAAAGCATCTAGTTTCAGTAAGTACCATTTTACAGGTTTAATGTGAAGACCCACAGCATATAAAACACTCTTTATTTCAGCATATTATAGTGGCTGGTAACAAGTCCAATACACTCTGAATCTAAATGTTAATGTATATCCATAATATTAATTAACTTTTTTCTTTATTAACACAAAAAAATGCCCAGAGATTGGTGATGACTGCATAGATTTTAAAGGAAAAAAAATCACTAAAAGTTATTTATCTGAAGGTGTGCATTTGTTTTTATCAGTGGATGCTAAGAACAAACAAACAAGTAAAAGAGCAATGACACAAAACACACAAACAATGTGCTAACTAGCATCAAGCAGTCAGCTTGTGCAACAGGATTCTTTAATGGTGCATTGAAAAAAATTATGCAATAAAGTATTGTATTTGATTCATAAACTGTTTTAATGTATCCTTTCTAAAATAAAACATAGAATTATGAAAGAAAAGAATATTCTATAATGGGATGAATTTTGATATGGAAAAGTTAAGATACCAATCATAAAACATTTGAATTTTGACCTATTTGAAAGTGAAGAAAAAATATTTTAAGGTGGGAATAAATAAATTAAATGAGCAAAAATATAGAAATTTAAAATATATTATACTGGTAGACTACACTGAAAATAGAGGAGTTATAAAAATGCAAAATTCTAGTCAAAAAAGAAAAAGTTAAATGAAAAGGGGACATTTTAGGATGCTAAATAAAAGGAAAGGGGAAATTTTATTAATATATAATTCTGATATAATACATGCTAAGGTTTGGGATTTTCTTATGATCAATCTAAGGAGTGGCTTCATGTTTAAAGAAAATTAAATCTTTGCAGTGCGACATTATGGATACTATTGCTGTATTGTGTTTCTCTGAAACTATATTAAAAATCAGGAAAACTTCTTAGAAATTTCCTGGCTGTATAAATATAATGAACAATGAATTCACTCAGCAACATTGTAAACTACATTTTTGTTACAAATGTAAATAAGTGTGAGTAATAAGCCAAAATTGCGTCCACTACTAACCATATCACAATATTAAAATATTTATTTGCTTAAAAGACGTAATAAAAATACATTAAAAGTAAATTAAAAATCTATATTTACATGTTTCAACTCTTTTACTGAGTCGTCATCAGAATGTATAACAGAAAAATTACAAATACAATGCCTATGAAAAATGAAAAAAAATCATGGAATATAAACAAGTAATCATATAATGTGCCCTATATTTTCATGATCGTGCGTGTTCCCTCTATGTCGCGACGCTGTAAGTTGTCCAACCATTCAACCCATAAATTCGGGATATGAAAAGATAATGTATTGTTACAAACTCCTGAACCTCTTAAATAAATTTCAATGGACTCTCTTATAAATAATTGTAAATAAAAATTAGATCTGTAGATTATTTTACTCTCATTAAAAAGTATGTTAATGTTCTCTATTTGATTCAACCAGGATAAAGCAGTATTACCTCTATTATATTTTATGTCTGCTATATGTTCTTTACATCTGATATTGAATTTTCATTGGGTTATACCTATATAATGATTTGTGATTTCCCCTCCCTAATAAATGGAATCATATAAACTCCTAAGAGGTCATCCCTATTAATAGGATCAATTTTAGTGTTTAAAAGCATCTTTAATTTCAGAGGAGGCTTCGCGATCAAACATAAACCAAAATTTCTTAAATGATTTTTTATATGTTCAAAGAAACCCGGAAATAATTTGCTACAACCCTTTTCATATTAACTTCATTAATAGTTTTATTTTTAGAAGTATCAAAGGAGCTCTGAATCAATTTGTTAATTCATTTTACCTGATATCCATTATCAATAGCTATAGGTTTAATTTTCTCTAATTCATCTCCCAGATTTATATCGGAAAAAATCCTGAAAGCACGATTAATTAGGAACCTGAAGGTGGATAATTTATAAGACATTGGGGTGCATGCATCGGAAGGTATAACGTTTAAATCCTCGATAGGTTTTCGGTAAATTGAACGAATTAACTCACTCCCCTTTCTCTGTAACTCAACATCTAAAAAACGTCATTTTCCCCCTGTTTCTAGTTCAAAAGTAAATTTAATATTATTGTCAAGTTCATTTAATTGCTGTATGAAAATCATTAACTCATCAATATTCCCTCACCAAACAATAAAAATAATGTCTACATAATGTAACCATACAAAAGAAACTACCTCAAAAGTGCTGAAAATTTTAGATTCGAGGGGAGCATAATTTAAATTCTGCCAGAAGGCCAGATATTGGGGATCTCGTTGGAGCACCACATGATTGTTCATAAATAACATTATCAAAAATTAAAAAGTTACTTGAAATAATTAAGTTTAAACCACTCTTTAAAGTGTTCTTCGTGGGCAGATCAAAGGTTTCTGCATTATCGATAAAATGTTCTAGGTTCTCGGTAACTTCTATTGTATGTATGGATGGATAAAGGGGAAGATTTATATCGGAAGAAATCCTGAAAGCACGATTAATTAGGAACTTGAAGGTGGATAATTTATAAGACATCGGGGTGCATACATCGGAAGGTATAACGTTTAAATCCGCGATAGGTTTTCGGTAAACTGAACGAATTAACTCACCCCCCCTTTCTCTGTAACTCAACATTTAAAAAGGGTAATTTTCCAATTAATCAAGAAGAGGGATCTTCTTGATTTTCTCAATGAAATCTGTAGTAGAGTCCACTGTAAATACGGAAGGAGGCAACAACTGTTGTAGTAGGGGAACGTATGCTTTTTCTAAGAAGTAGGTAGGACCTTGGCATTTTGTCACAATCGGGCGAAGAGGACAATCTTGTTTATGATCTTTCATTTTACCCACTAATCTAGGTATGGTCATACCTAGATTAGTGGAGAACTTATTAAAAGAATGTAAAACTGTTTTAATTGGTAGGTATTATTTTACTTTTAGGTATGGGAAATCAGTACTGGGAAATTAATTTTGCCTATAGAAGAAGCTCATGGTAATCAAGATATTAGATATTGTGATGTATCCTCAAATGATAAACTTTTAGCATCTGCTTCAGCAGATAAGACAGTTAAAGTAAGTATTAAATTGAAATAGAGTATTTATTAAGACAAATTTAATAATTATGGTGAGTCAAATAGTTAATATATAATAGTGGTAATAACAATATGGATTCAATCTCTGAAGTAGTGGTTTCCAATCTTTTTTACTTTAAAATTGATTTTTGTTTTAAAATCGATTTTTGTTTTAAAATCGATTTTGATTATGGAACCCTTTAGGCCTGCCTTACCCTATTTCTTACATGTTAATGGTGTTTGTAAGAAATGTTATTGGTTATGGAAAGATGGGGTAAAGAGTAGGAGAAAGTAAAAAGATATTTAAACAATTATGCAATGAAGTGTTTTATTTTAAAGCTATGAAATTTATCCAGGTGCTAAATTTATTCTCAATTACTACTAATGCTTATGAAATTATCAAAACTTGACCATACACAAAAGGTTTTTTCTTATAACAACTTCAACTGATCATAATTTAATGTGAATGTGTTGTTTTGCATCTAAGGCTGTTCTCAACTGCTCTGCTCAACAAGTGCAAAACGTTTTGACACATTACAAATTCATTTTTTAACGGAAAGATATAAAATTGGAAGGCCCGACTATGGAAGCGATTTAGAATCGAACTGTGTTTTCCATTTTTTGATAAATAAATTCCCTTTGGAGTTATAAGCGATTTTGATCACATGACAAGCACATTTTTCACCCCTTCTTGAGTGGTTCTTCTTCTTTTGCGTGGAAATTCGGTTCAAAATGCCCACTTTGACAATATTTTCTGCAAGATCTATTGTGTTTGCAAAAAACCCCGGAAAAAACAGTTCTATTACATAGTTTTTGAACAATAACACCTGTAAGTTTCATGCATTTCCAAACAAAAGTAAATTAAAACTTGTCATAAAGTTACCCTTTTGGATTTGAGAACAGCCTTAAGTGGTTTCTGGGTTTTGTTTTGGTACCTGTATAAGCAAAGAATGACACTTCACAGCTACTTGGAATTAGAGAGGCAACAGTACTATTTTACCTTCTCTGTCAAGATTTTGAATTCATTTTGTAAACTTTGGTCTTGAAATGTGAATTTTGGTTCACTCTGAACTATTAAATCCAGGAAAGTCTAATATTCCATTGAACTTAATGTCCATTCAGCACATAATTGTTATTTTTCATAGTGTTATTCCGTAATCTCATTTAGTTTTTATTTATTTTCCTAGAACAGCCATGGAGTCCTTAGGTGCAGTAGCAGAAAGTTATGGTTATGTCTGTGCAGTGATGTAGTCATAAAAAAACAGAGGATTATACGTCCTAAGCAGAGGGTATACACACAAGGCAGAGGTTATACCCTAATGTATATATACTATAGCTTTCTTGAGAAACAGAGGGCATATGGTGTTCCTTAAAAAAATCTAAAGGGTATATGGCATACTACATCCCTGTGTCTGTGACAGTGATTTAGTGGGCTGAAAATTGTCTTTCGGAGTAGCATGTTTCAGTTTTCTTGTGTACATTATAAGCCTTAAAATAACTAGAGTTCTTACCAATCAATACTATAAAAATATTGGGTGTATGCAATAGTAAGTTCTGTTTTTTGGTTAAAATTAAATGTTTATTTACCAAGTATCTAAAAGTGGTATATTATTCAAAGTATGCTCCATCAGAAGCCACAACCTTTGCCCAACTTTCAGGCAATTTACGGATTTCCAGTCTGAAGAAGTCGTCATCTTTTAAAGCGATCCATTCGTCAAGCCAATTTTTGATACTTTCATAAGATCTGATTCGTACTTCTTGAAGGACTGACTGCATCGACCGGAATAAACAGTAATCCAAAAGAGCAATGTCTGGCGAATATGGCGAGTAGAATGGAACTTCCCAGTCCTGCCCTTTTAAGTAGGCTTTCTTGAACAGCTTGCTTCAGACGTATTACTTGTAGTCGGTAGACTTCGCCAGTAGCAGTTTCAGAAGGTTTCAGTAGCTCATAATATACGTCTTTCATATCCCATCAAATATAGACTATAAACTTATCAGAATTAATATCTCACTTTGACTGTGATGGACCAGCTTCACCGTGCTGTTTCTAAGGTTTTTTTTAAAGTTTAGGATTCTCGTAGTAAATCTATTTTTCATGTACAGTCACAAGTCGATGCAGAAAACCCTTTTTTTCTTGTCTTTGAAAAGGCATTTCACAAATGATTTTTTGACATTCTATCTGTCTTTCTGTTAATTCATAATTCATACAATTTCCAAATTTTTGAACAATTCCCATTTCATGTAGATGTCTACTGACAATGGATTGATCAACATTCAATGCTTCTGCCAGTTCTTTTTGCATTTGTGAGTTCTCTTCATCCAATAATGCTTGCAATTTTTCATCTTAAAATTTTTTCCGTCTACCTTCACGTTATAAGTCTTCAACATCGAATAAACCTTCTTTAAATTTTCTGAACCACTTTCTGCACATACTATCAGAAAAAGCATGTTCAACGTAAGATTCTACAAGTAAACAATGACTTTCAGCAGTGCTTTTCTTTAAATTATAAAAGTATAACAAAACTTCCTGCAAATGACCATTATTTGGCACAAAACTATCCATTTTAAATTGAACAAAAAACTATGTTGTTTACAGTTTAATCAAATGTCATATACTACATTTTGAAAACTATGGAGGACTTTTCAAAAGCATGTATTACCAGATTCCACAATACATATAAGAACACTAAGTATCTATTAGAAAAATGGAACTTACTTTTGCATATACCCAATAACCCAAAAAAAACTATATTTCCATTATAATATAATCTAAATAAGTAAATAGCAAAACTAATATTTTGTAAAATGTAAATAAAAAATGTAAAGTTGTTGTTTAAGGTTGAAATTAAGTCTAAAATTATTTAAAATAATATTGAAGTATAGTATATAAATCTATTAAAAACAATGTCTTACCTTGCCTAATAAATGAAAGTTACAGAAGAAATAAAAACAATGTTACCAAGGAAAAAATCATAATTTATTTGTATAATCAAATATGTTGCTGTAGTATTGACTCAAGAATAAAAGAGTCACTAGGAGGGAATTAAAAAGGGCACTCTTGCGTCCTGTTCAAAAAACATATTTTGAACTGGTTTGTTTAAAGTCCCAAATTATCAGTAGTACTCATACACTAAAAGATACTCGTTTGATTCCATTTTTAAATGATAGTGTTTAGTCAAATCTTCCAGTTTTAATGTTTAACCCTTTCAAGGGCGATATCTAGATGCTCTAGCCACCTAATTTTAATTCTAAAACTGACAAATGGCACCAAGAATATTTTAATAAAATTTTGCTTTTGTAATGCAAGTGCAAAATAGCGGTTTTTTATTTTCTAAGAAATTTGTTTGAATATTCTACTGTCAGTCAATTATTTCATCATTTTATGAACAGAATTCTTCTGCCCCTGAAAAGGTTAAAGAGGTTGATCTAGCAAAATCTGTGTTCTATCCTGTGCCCCTTTGCAAAATTTCATTAAAAAAACATGTTCCTTGACAAAAATTCTCTTAATAAAAATAGGTCTCTCCACAAAATTCCTTTTAATAAAACAGCCCCCTTTACAAAATTACACTCCATAAAAACATACTCTTCATTAATTATTTTTATTTTGTTAGCTTTTAAAATGTCTAGTTTGTAAACAAAACAAGTTCACCAGAAAGGAAAACTTATAAAGAAGTTATCTATATATATAAAAGCCGTTCTCTGTGTGTATGTCCTTTATACAAATCTTCAATTTTAGACGGATTTGCACGAAACTTCATGTACATACGTTTTAGAACGTGGAAAAGCACTGTCTACTTAAAAAAAATTATCAGACCACTATTTATCCCTTTTTTCTACCACTTCCATAATTTAACATTATAGAAATATCTGTTTTTAAATCTTTTTTAATTCAAACGTCTCTTTCCTGTTGCCACACCCTAAAAAATGACACAATAATGTGAAAAAAAAAAGTATAACACATGTATTTTGTTTCTATTTGCCAATAAAAATTCAGATTTTCTTGCTATATTTTTGCGTGTTTGATATTGACGTCATTCTAAACAGAAAATTTACATTTTTTTGTATATAAAATAAAAACTTTAACTATAAGAGCGGGAAAATAACATAGCACCTCAATTTGGATGTTTTTTTTTTTTTTAAATTAAAATATCTATTTTAATACAAACAGTCAAATTTCATGAAAACAATTTAAGAAAAAGAAAAAAAAAGGCTTGATATGACGTCACATTCTATCAAATCTTTTCAACGTGTAATCAAACTCATTGTAAACATATGGCTCCTATATTTTGCTTACTACTTCGATTGTATACTACAGCCATATCTTATAACTATACGTTATCGCTAACATTTTCTGTGATTTATAGCAAAAAGAGAGCGGTTATTTACATTTTCAAAAAAATTCTTGACAGATGTCTTGATTTAAAATTTATGGAAAATGACATCATTTCATCTAATCATTGTAGATTTAATTTCAGTAAAATTTCAAATTTTCCAAATAAAATTTTAGTAACTACTACCTCATTTGGATGTATCTTTTTGCATTTTCCCCCGTATTGTGGAAAATATTGTATACTTCTGTTACGCGCGCCAAAGAAAACATGTATTTTAATTTAAAAATTTTTAAAAATTACCACAATGTGTCAAAAGAACACCCTTTTTCTGAATTTAAATTTCGCGAGTTCCAAAATTAAAACTTAAAATGTGAGTTTTTTCTTAAACGTCAAGTTAAGGCTTTTCATAAAATTAAGGCTGTTCTCAAATCCAGAGGAGCTATTTTCTGACATATTTTTTAATTAATTTTTGTTCAGAAACGCATGAAATTGACAGGAGCTCTTATTTAGAAACTATGTAATCGAAAGATAGTTTCCATATGTTGGTAAAGGTATAAGATCTTTCATTTGTTATTTTGAACTGAATTTCGGACGCAACATGCAATAAAGGATAAAAACCGGCCGTCACGCAGTCACAATTGCTCATAACTCGATAAGTAATTTATTTATGAAAAAAGGAAAAACTCATTTCAATTCCAAATCGCTTTAATAGTCAGGCCTACCTATTTTAAGCCTTTACGTTTAATGAATCAGAAAATGTGCCTGAAAGTTTCGTGTTGTTGAGCAGGGAACTGGAGAAGCACTTTAAGCATTATTGCAGGTTAGTATTTTGTAATCAAGTTGCATGCCAGATAGTCGCTTAAAACATAAGTCATTCTATATTGTTTTAAACAAAGGTGCATGCCATAATAGGTGTCAGGCACACTCATTAAAATAAGAATACCCTAGTGCACAGCCCCATTACTGAAGATAAACCCGTCAATATACTTAGAGATAAAAATAGTTCTGCATTTTTCATTCAGCTAATAAGACTAATCCTTCATAATTGGGTTCACATGATTATATAACTTTCCCTTATAATTCTATAACTAAGCAACGGAAAACAATATGTGTTCCAACAAACTAAAATCTTCTCTAAAAAACTAATAGTGCAAGTCGCATGGAAATCCGTTCTGAAGAATTCAAGTTATATGCACCCGGAACGAAATTCTCATTTGAATTTTATATACTTATCAAGTTATTTTGAGTAGTTTGATTTAATATCTGTTAAATTAGTGTTTTATTTTATTTTATTTTTGGCGTTTTAATTTCGTTTGCCAATTTAGTTATTGAATATTATGCGAAAGCAAACAAATTTTGAATTAGTTACAATGTTTTTGAACAATTGAGTTAATCTTTTGTATTTGGATTGCAAGCATATTTAAAAAATATGCATGCTTAAAAATTATTTTAAAACCCATAAAAAATTCGTAAATTGAGATAAACATTACAAACAAATATTACTGAAAGTACTTTTGTTTTCTATAATACGTTGGAACAATCGAATGTACAATGTTTAGACGTTAAACTGCAGTAAAAGGGAAATTTGTTGTGTTAGGTTGTTGCCACCAAAAATATGATACTAGCGTTACTCATAGACATGTCTTTTCTTTATACTATTGCATTAAGTGTAAACAGGTTCATCTTTTGTAATCGGGTTGCACTCAACTTTAAAAATATCCATGCTTAAAAATTACTTTAAAATGCATTAAAATCAGAAAACTAAGGTACAATTTTCAAACAAATTTCATTTGAGAGAACTTTTTTCTATTCGACATTGTAAAAAATGAAATTGTGTGGTGTTTAAAAGTTAGAAAAATTGCAGTAAAAGCACATTTTATGGGTTACAATTTATGGGTACTGACATAGTGTTTTTACTTTATAATGTAGATAATACCTTACAAACGAGAATTTCACTAAGTGCGGCGCGATTTGGAGGAATTTTTTTTTTTTCGTATCATCAGGAAAATCACATATTTTTCTCTTACACCTGCCAAAGAAAATGTGCATTCTGTTATTAAAGCTCTCAGGGATTTTACTATGGTTCCAAGACAATAACGCCATGTTTTTTGATTGTGTTTATAACGATTTGTGGATGGGAATGCACAAATTTCAGTTATTGTGATTGCCGTATTTTGTTTTAATTTATTTTACCTGGACGGCTTCTTATAATTGACACGGGCGAAGCCGGGTAGTTCTGCTAGTTATTAATAAATGCTTGTTTTGACTTTGAATAACTGGATTTCATCTTTCATTACAAAATGATATTTTCCAAAAAAGTATAATAAATTTCACAAAAGTAAATTTTACTTTTCATGAAATGGATTTCCTAAAAAACCCTCCATCGACCCCTAATGTTCTTATCTACAATGCGATATTATATTTATATTTTTGTCATCCTTTGCCTTTTAAAAAAATTCCATGCTTTTTTCCCATGATTAGCTGATGAATTCCATGATATTTAACTGTTGTGTTACTGATAGGAAAATTTTATGGTTCTTTCTTGAGAAAATTTATTGTTTTATCAATAACATCTTTCAATATTAGTATTCTATTATATAAACTCAATCTTTCTTAAATGTAAATATAATATTTACTTTTATTTGCTTGCATCCAGTTCCCTTTAATATAGTAAAGTTTTAACTGTCACATATTAGGTTCTTGGTCAAAAATCAAACTTTTTAAAGGCTTGTGCTTGATTTTGTAATGATTTGCTGAGGTCAAACCTCATAGTCTGTTTGTTTTAAAATTGATTTCAGTTTGCATAAAATAGAATTTTCAAATTAATTTTCTGATTCAAATATCTTATTGTTTATTGCAACATTTAAAAGAGAGATCTAATTTTGAAAACCAGCTTTACCACCTAGATATTCATAGAGAGGTATTTAGTTATAATTTTCTCTATGATTAGTTGATGAAAAATAAGGTCGTAAAACGTTTTTCTGATTCTGTCATGTAATGAGCACTCCATATGTTATTCACAATTTTATTTTGTATTTGCACTTATTCTTTTTTTGTTTTTTCGTCCATATTTAATATTTTTGCTTATATTTTAAAAGCTGTGGCATGCAGAAAATGGAGAGTTATATAGAACATTAGATTGCGAGAGTGAAGTAAGAAGTTGTTGCTTTTCACCTTCATTGCAAGTTCTTGCCTATGGATGTGATTCTGGAGAAGTTAGGGTATGTATATCTTTTATGTTGTCTGCTTTTAATTTTGAAGAGCTCATTATTAACTCTTTATATGAATATTTGTTTGTAAGAATAAAAAATGACAAGTTTGTAAAATTATTTGTTAACTGTTATTATTTTTTCTGTTTCTTGTTTTCTTTTTATCAAAGTAATGTGTTTGATGTTTTATATTACAAATTAGTGTATTACTTGGTTATTCTGTATATCCTTCTTTTACTCAGCGTATTATGTATGTAAGTCAGGGGCGCCATTTGAGGGAGGCTGGGAGGGGCGTGCACCCCCCCCCCCTCCCCAAGGAATTAGATATTTCAGAAAATCTATCTGTCATTAGGGATGCACCGAATAGTGATTTTGGCTGAATACCGAATATTCGGCCAACAGGTAAACTTAATACCGAATATTCGGCCTACAGGTAACCGAAGACCGAATATTCGGTCTACAGGCAAACCGAATACCGAATATTTGGGTAGTTGAATACTGACTGTTAGGCCGAATTCAAAGTTTAAAGATATTAAAAAATTAAATTTTAAAACAATTTTTCATAATACTTAACATGGATACTGCCATTTTGATAAACAAGACCTTTTTACAAGTAAACTTTACACACACACAGAATTTGCGCCACTTCTCATGATATCATATTTCACAGAAATCAAAGTAACTCTTTTGAAAATATAGTTAATGATATCTTCATTATCGTTAAAGTAACAAATGAAAATCTAAGTTTGGCATGAAGTGAGATGAGAACACTGTTTTTTTTATTTTGACTGATTAAGCGGATTGCGATACTGGTTTCTTGGGCAAAAATGATCTCTCTTGACGTCTATTATCACATCTGAAAGTTTTCCCATTTTCTTTAGAAACACTCTTTTAACGAAAAAACAAAAGACAGATTATTTACAAGACATTGTTCAGAAACTTCCATTTGTGCATCATTAATGGTTATTTTTTTTAAAGTGACACTTATCAAACCGCAAACAAATAATGTAACGGCATTCTGTTTTATTTAAATATGATTTTGTTTTCAATTATTCTGAATATCTTTATAAACTGACAGTTAAAAGGTTTAAAGGTTTTTAAAAATATTTTTCAAAAGATATTTTTAAGTATTCGGTTTGGCCGAATAGTTCGATATTCAGCCAAACCGAATATGCGGCATGCCGAATAGTTTGATATTTGGGCAAGCCGAATGTTCGGCAGAATGAATAGTTTGATATTCGGCCTAACTGATATTCGGTAGCATGGCCGAATACCGAATAGATACCGAATATTCGATGCATCCCTATATGTCATCATAGGTCAGACTCAATTTTGTTTTTCATAAATTGCTCAAAAGCTAAAGTAACTTGTCAGATTTTATTACAATAAAAACACATGCAATAAATAAACACTTTATGCATGTAAACTAATAATTATCAAAAATATTTTCTACAGACTTTGCTATTCCGACATTCTCAAGGTGAATCACTTCTTATTAATGCATATTTTGTCTAATTGTAAAAAGGTATGTGAGAAAAAATTTGATTTATTGCTTTCCAGCCATATGCAAAATAGATCAAATGAAAATTCGCACTGCTGAGTGCTAGAATTTTCGCTGTGAATTTCCCCTTTAGCCAGAAATTTACAGAGGTTTTTTTTTTTTTTTTTTTTTTTTTTTAAGAGGGTTAATTCAAGTTCTTAATTACCGTATTTACCCGCGTATAAGTCGAGAAATTTTAGACAAAAAAAGACTTTAAAGTTGGGAGGGTCGACTTATATGAGGGTCCTTATTTTTTTTTTCTTTTTACTAGAAGTCAAAAATACCCTTCTGAAAGGCAATTGTTCTCTTTTCGCATTCCATAACACGATGACGTCGTGTACTATCGATTTCCATACCAGGAGAGAAAAAGAGGAGACTGAGTGACGGGTTTGGTGCTGGCGATGAATGTATGCTTACTACCCCCTCCCCCTCTCTCTGATAGATCAGTGTGGCCGAGAGGTTCTGCTCTCGAAGCTGGTAGACGGGAAGTGCTGGGTTCGTCCCAATCGCGCCCGTCGGCCTAATCGTTCGGAGTTTTCGTGGTTTTCTTCGAGCCGTGGATCTTCCATGCGTTAATACGGATTAGGTTCCCTTAGAAAGACCCCCACGGAGGGCACTCCCCCCGGGCCTATATCCCTCGTGTAGATAATTGGCCGTCAAAAATCAACCCAACCCAACCCTGATAGATCAGTAGATAAAATCCCGAGAATGTATCACCCCTATGTGCAATTGAATCGTCCGCGAGTGGCTAAAAACATGTGACTGTCTAAAAACACGTGACCCGCATTATATCTTGCGTGTTCTTGATAGTACACTTATTCTTTATTTCTTCGTTTATCTTACTGCAATTTTTCTCCTTGTTTCTACTGATATGGCTATTTAGTTATTAGAAAACAGAAACGCAATTCATACGCAGCTGGATTTAAAGTTATTTCTTTAGCCGAAGAGTCTAACAGCTGTGCTGCTTTTCGTCAGTTTTGGTTTCGCGAAAAATGGATTCGAGATTGAAGCAAGAATAAGGCAAAGCTAGAAAACATCCCAAAATCAAAAAAGGCTTTGCAGCATGGAAAATCGCCCTTTCCAGAACTCGAAAATGTATTGCATGATTGGGTTGTAGAGTGCCGGCAAAATGATTTTATTGTCACTAGAACTGCCATATGTTTACGAGCAATGAAGCTTGCAAAAGAAAAAAAGTATGGTGTTCCAAACACGTTTCGTGTATCAGAACATTGGTGCACTAGATTTATGAATTGTCATCGTTTGACTTTACACCAGCGCACTAAACTAGCACAAAAATTACCATCTTACTTGAAAGCAAAGATTATAAAATCTCAAAAATACGTCATGGATCAAAGAAAAATGAAATCTTTTGAACTTTGTCATATAGGAAATTTAGACAAAACACCCATGTGTTTCGACCTACCAGAAAATAAAGCAGGGAACTGCAAGGGGGAAAAAAGCATTTTGGGAAAAACGACTGGACACGAAAAAAACCCGATTTACCTGTTTGGCTGACGGTAGTAAGCTTCATCCGTTGATTATTTTCAAAAGAAAAACGTTGCCGAAAAACGTTACATTTTCATCTGGTGTGCTGATTTGAGCCCATGAAAAGGGGTGGATGGATGTAGACGGAACAGTCGACCGGCTTAAAAATGTGATTTATTTTGTGTAATTTTCCTTTTAAATTTGTCCGGTTTCAATTTTTGAATTTTTTTTTTTTTCAACCTGGCTTTCGCTAGAGTGTCTTTTACTCGGGACGTGGCTGGGGACCTATGAATCTTGCTTCCGCAAAAGAGTCAGAATAAGTAGAATAATAAAGGGCTGCGGACAAAAAGGGGCTGCTCGCTGCGGCGGTTTAGACCAGGAGTGTTTTCAAAAAACCTTTCCTTTTAGTTTGCGACTCGTTTCGTGGCCACTTTTCTGAAAACGTGAATAAAGCGACGAAAGAACTAAAAACGACTGTAGCTGTAATCCCGGGAGGATTAACAACCGTCCTTCAACCCCTAGACGTTTGCCTTAATAAGCCCTTCAAAGCAAATGTTAAAAAATATTGGGCAGAGTGGATTTCATCCGATTGTCCAACATTTATATAGGGCAATAATATTGGAAAGCCCGACATTGCATTAATTGCCCAGTGGGTTAAAGATGCGCAGAATCAAATTCCTTCATAAATTATTATAAAATCGTTCAAGAAATGCTACATAAGCAACTAGACAGCACAGAAGATGATACCATTTTCGAAAGTGATAATGACGAGGAAGAATGTAGCGAAACAGAGATTAAAAACGTGCATCATGATGAGCCGATAACGACGAAGGATTTTTGTGAATTGTTTGGCGAGTCCGATACTGAATCAGTGACCTTGAATCAGTTTAACTTTTTATATTTCTTTAGTACATTGTTATCTTCATTACTGTATATTTAGTTTTTTTTTTTCATATGATTTCGAATAAATGAAAAAAAAAAGTTTCTTTATTATTGTATATTTAGAATTTTCTTTTTTTTTCCAGGTGATTTTGAATAATCCATTTAAAAAAAAAAATTCAAATTTCTTGATTGGAAAAGTGGGGGGTCGACTTATATGCGGGATTTTAAAAAAATCAAATTTCTTGATCGGGAAAGTGGGGAGTCGACGTATACGCGGGTAAATACGGTACTTGAATTTTTTATTTTGCATTAATAGTCTCACATTATATTTACTCCAGTGATTACAATGCTATCAAATCATTTGCTTCATTAAATCATATTATATACAGCATGTTCTTAATAATCTCCTCTGCTGAAACGAAAAAAAGAAACGTCAATCCGCCTCGATATGTGCCTCGGATCGGATTGTGTTTGTTTTGAGAAAAATCAGGTTGGGCAACCCAATGCAGACTCTACTTGAGACCAAATGTTTTGCAAATTTCTGAGTTGTGTGGGATTTAGATCATAGTCTGAAGAGATTCGTCTTTTATTAACCCCTTAACTGCTCCGTACGTATATATATATGCGTTAATACGGATTAGGTTCCCTTAGAAAGACCCCCACGGAGGGCACTCCCCCCGGGCCTATATCCCTCGTGCAGATAATTGGCCGTCAAAAAATCAACCCAACCCAACCCGTATGTATATGTGCGTCTTTAGAAAATGCACGTATCTATTAAAGGGATGGTGAATTCCAGTTATAGTGAGGCAATTTTCACCACCTGAGCCATTATATATAACAGTATAACATGCATTTTCTTACTATTATTTCAGAAAGCTAATATACGCTTTATATAATTTCAGAAATATGCGATTTAAGTAAGGCACTGGAGATCGTGCAAGATTTCGCCGGCAGTTTAGGGGTTAAAGAAATTTTTTACTGACAGGAAATCACACATGAAAATTTCTTATCCCTATGGATCACAAAATTTGCAAACTTCTTGACGTGTTGACCATGTTTGTGTGCTTATTATCTCATGACCGATTGAATTTCACGATTTTTTTCCCCGACGGTTTGACGAAATTCGAAATTTTTTTCCGTGATCGTTTCACGGAATTCAGAAATTTTTTCCATGACCATTTGTCAAAATTCACGATATTTTTTGTGACCGATTTACGAAATTCGCTATTTCTATCCGAGATATTTTGACGAAATTCGTGATTATTTTCTATGATCATTTGTTTAAATTAATTTTTTTTCCCCGCAGCCGACTGACAAAATTTGCGATTGCTTTGTGCGATCGTTTGACGAAATTCTTGAATTTTTTGCACGATTCTTTGACTACATTCGGGATTTTATCTGAAACCTTTGATAAAATTCTCGTTTTTTTCCTTGATAGATATTCGAAATTCACAATTTTGTTTGCACGACTGATGGGCAAATTTGATTTTTTTTTCTGTGACCGAATGTTGAAATCTGAGATTTTTTTCCCCGCAACCGATTAACAATAATCGCTGTTTGTTTCTACGATCTTTGCAATATTTTTCCCCGGTCCTTTTAGGAAATTATATTTTTTTTCGTGACTAATTTGCCAAATTGACTATTTTTTCAAAGTTCAATTGTCAAAATTTGCAACTTTTTCCCACGGTCGATTGGTGAAATGATTTCACGTAGTTCCGCAAAAAAAAAGAAAAAAATACTGCAGTCTTCCACGAAAATTGAAAAATATTCCTGGAAGAATCCCAAGGTTTTGATAGACATTAAGTGGGAAAAATCCCACTTGTTCACCCCCCCCCCCCCTGTCCAGGGACCTCTTGAAATGGCTCCCCACCCCTGCTGCAAAACCTGCAAAAAAGAAGTCGAAAGGTCAGGAAAAAAGCTCCATTTTAGACAGGATTCCGTCTCAGCAAGTATAATTATATAGTTTTTTTTTTTTTTTCATGGAAACGTGATATTTTTTTTGTTTCCGAAAGAATTCTTTTTATGACAGATTTCATTTTCACAAGTCTTGCAGTAAATGTAATGTGCCTATGCTCTTCAGAGGTTTACTATAGAAAAGATGTTTTAAAAGCCTGAGATATACTTGTAAAAATGGAAACTGTCTATAAAGGAATACAGTTTTAAACGGAAAGCCTAAGTCAGTATCTTGAAATTATACCTGCTAAGATGAAAACCTGCTTAAAACGGAATTTTGAATCGGTTTTCGTTCGGAAGGAAGAGGATCCCCCCCCCCCCCCCCCCCAAGAAAGTTCTGAAATGGCACCCATGATGTAAGTATACAATTTAAGAGGCAAAAATAAATTTCATAATTACTAAAGATGTTTAATACAGTACAGTGTCGTACCCAGGATTTAATTTCGCGAGGGGCTGACTTAAGACTGTTTTCAAAGTCGAATTGATTAACTTTCTGGCACATTCCTGAAATCATTTTTTATTCATAACTACATAAAATTTCTCAAATTTTATTGTTTAGAAACTGTAGTTGGGTCGATCTTTGCTGATGAATTCAGAGGACCTTTCAGAAAATGTCTTCAGAAAGTGTACCTTATTTGGTGCTTGCCAAAAAAAAAAAAAAAAAAAAAAAAAATCAGTATAAAAAACATTATTGTTCAAACAAAAAGCAATTTTAATTTGAATTATTAAAATCTCTTTTCTTTATATCATGTAAAATTTGCATGTTCAGTTTTGAGTGGCAACATATTTTATTAGATTTTGAAGTGACAATATATTTTATTCTATTTTTACATTACATTAACTTCCATTAGTAGTAGGAATTTCATGTGGTGCCATTTCACATCAGCTGCTTTTTCTCTTGCTTATATGTTGTGCATTGATGTATGAGGGTCATTCAACTGAAACCCGGTCAGTGCGTGTAACTTTGCATTAGACATAAGGGGGTGCCACGTAACTGCGTGTATGGCAGCACCATCTATTGGTAGAGAGACTGATGCATGCGCAACGTTTCACGTTGCATAGCGATAGTGTGGTTGCACGACGAAGAGAAGGTAGTCACACAAGTTATCGTCCACTACTGAACATGCAGGTGAGTAAGCAGCAACAACGAGGACTGATTTGATTTTTAGCAGCGGATGGAGTTGGGTGCCATGAACTGTATCGACGGATGAAAGCTGTGTTCGGTGAGTACAGTTTGAGTCGTTCAACTGTTGTGTAATGGCGCAAAAGATTCCTTGACGGGCGCGAGTTACTGGAAGACGATGCTCATCGCCGGACAGGCTCATCGTGTCATCGCACCGGAAATGATTGAGGAAGTGAATGATTTAGTCTTGGCCAACCGCAGAATAACTGTGGACGAGATCCATCGGCTATTGGGTATTAGCGTGGGCACCACTCACACCACATTTCATCAACATTTGAACTTTCGAAAAATTTGTGCTCAGTGGGTTCCCCACCAACTGACTGCCGAACAGCGCAATACTCGAATGGCGTTGTCTTTGAGTCATCTGCAACGTTATCATGAGGAGGAATACGACTATTTTTGAGTTTGTGTACTGTGTATAACTACATTTGTGTGTGTTAATAAAATCGTTACTTTACAGTAGTGACCGGGTTTCATTTGGATGTCCCTTATATAATCCAATTACTTAATGTTCTGATTTTAAGAGCATAGACCTTTTTCATTAAAATAAAAATCTGCTCCTTTTCCTGTCTTTGGAAATTTCTTAAGATTATACAAAAAAAAATTTTCAAGATGCAAAGTTTTTGAAATAAATATTTTTGAGAAAACTTGCAACACACAAAACTCTTAAGTCGTTAGCATATCCATCTTAAAAAGTTGAACCAATCGTAAATGAAATTATCAGACACATATTTAAAACAAGAAAGAAATGTTTTGTATTCTGCATAGTTTATGTTACACTTTTCAACATTAAAAAAGGTACTGTTACAAAATCTTTTGACAGTGAAAAAAAATTGTACATATTCATGTTGGATGTGGCTTAAAATTTATTTTTAAAATATTTGACTACAACAACGCACAAATGGCAGCTTAATCACAATATTTGTTACACATTGCCCTGCAAGCAGTTAACACAACTCACACTGTACTCCTATTTTTTTTTTTTTTTTTTTGTAAATGAAGAAAAAGGAGATATCATTTTATGTGTCTTGAATTATTGCCTGCTATTCGGATATAGATTTGGAAATGGGGATTGAAAACGTTCCATTAAAGTGGTTCTCAATTTCCCTGCTCAACAAACTTGACACTTTCTTGCACATTTTCTGACTATTTTTTAAACATAAAAGCTCAAAATTGGCAAGTTTAACTATTGAAGTGATTTGGAAATGACATGTGTTTTCTATTTTTTTTTTTTTAAATAAATTACGTATCAAGTTAGGGTTCGCAAAGCTGGGGCCAGTCCGAAAAAACCCAGTGGGTTTTTTCAAACTGGGCCCACTTGAAAAAGTCTGCTGAAAAACCCATAATGTGGATTTTTTCAATTTTTAGCAATATTTAAAATTTTAAACTACATATACATTTAATGAATTTAAGTCATTTCAGTTAATTTTGAAAAAATAAAATAAAATATATATAAAAGCCATTACATTAAACACCTGAAGTAAAAAAATAAATAAATAAATAAATAAATAAATAAAAATGTATTTTAGCAAATTCAAATACTTTACTAATATAGAACGTAATAGGCAACATACATAGTACATAATTATAGATAAAGGCATATCATAAGAATGTCTAAGAAATTCATATCAATTATATCATGAAAATAAAAGATATGTATTTTTACTTTCTTCTATCTTTACAAGAAGAATGTTTTGGATTCGTGAAAAATTTCGACTCCCAGTTTACAATGGATTTATGTGTTTTAAAAAAGTCCTGAAGACGATTTGATGGTTTTAGAAAATGTCTTGTCTGTGTGTGACAAAAGTTTTGTGGGTGCTCTATCTCAAGAACCAATGACTCGAATTTCACAAAACTTTAGATCCAGTTAGATCTTGATATAAACAGGTGGTGCTGCTATGCTACATTTTTCTTGATTTTTGCAATAGCCTTATCTTAAGAACTAATGCACCGATTTTCATCAAACTTGAGATGATTCGGTTACAAGTTGACTTAAGTTGATGTTTATTAAGTTTTAGTGTATATCGCCCAACAGGTTGGACTGCTATGTTGCATTTTTCATGATTTCAGCATTAACTCTTATCTCAAAAACTAATGTACAGAATTTAATAAAAATTTTAATTCAGTTAGACCTTGATATAAACTGATATTGATTAGTTTTTCATGTATATTGCCCAACAGTGGCACTGTTGTGCTGCATTTTATACGATTTCCACAATAGCTCTATCTCAAGACCTAATGCATGCAAGTGGTGTTGGTATGCTGAATTTTTCTCAATTTTCGCAAAATCTACATCTTAAAAACTAATGCATGCAATTTAATCAAACTTAATATTCTGTTACATTTTCATGTAAATAGATCCTTATTAGACTTGGTTGTATATTGAACAACAGGTGTTGATTTTATACTCTTTGGCTTGGAAAATTTGGTTGCAGATATATCTAAGAAGGTGGGATCCGAAATTCAATAATTTGTTTGAAACAATGTGACACTTATACCTCCTTGTTAAATGCATCCAATTCAACGAACCTATATTTTACAATTCTCATAATGGACATAGATTGTCATTTAATTTTGGCACTGTGATAGATAATTATGAATTAACATGTATGAGATAGAAAAAAGTTTTGGATTGGCACATCTGACTAGTTTACCCCATTTTTTTCTTCCTACTTATATATTTTAAATTTTAATATTCTATTCATTATTTGATTTTAAAGAAATTAACAATTTATGTCTTATTTTAAGTTTAATACTAATTTGTGAGAAACAATTTTTTTTAATTTAATTAATACATTTACATTTTACATTTACATTATTTTACATCACAATTTACATTTAATTAATTTAAATTCATACAATTTATAATTTGTAGTATAGCATTACAATTATATTGTATATAAAGGAACAATATATTTTTTTTGCTATATAGTATGTATAATATATAAATAATGTAATATATAATAATGTAATATCGCATATATTATACTTTTAAAAAAACCCGATTTTCCCCAGGGAAAATTGGGTTTTTCATGAAAAAGGTGGTTTCAAAAAGGTTTTTTCAAAAAACCCTGTTTTTTGCGAACACTCAGTTATAAGCGATATTGGTCACACTACAACATGTTTTTTCTCCTTTCTTCTGGAAATTTGATTCAAAATGCCAACTTTGACAGTATTTTCTGAAAGATCTTTTGTGTTTACCAAAAAAATGGAAAACGTCTTTCAATTACAAAGTTTCTGAATAACAACACCTGCTGATTTCATGTGTTTCTGAACAAAAATGAATTTAAAAAAAATTTAAGAAAGTGTAGCCCCTTTGGATTTGAAAACAACCTTAAATAGAAGTGTCTGTTGTTTGTGACAGAGATTTTACCATACATTTTTATTTATGTTCGAAGAATGTCATAATTTAACCAATTAAATTAAAAAAGCTTTTTTCCCCAAGAAAGAATCAACTTATTGCTATATTAAATCATGGAACTGCCAAATTTAATTTTATTTTGAAGTTTAATCTTATTTTTCGTAGAAAGTTCTTTTAAGTTTAGCATATCCTTATCCTTACATTATTTTTCTACAAGCAACAATTAATACTCACATTCTTAGTGAGTTACTAAATTGTTATGTAATTTCTACCTCACAATATGTAACCATATTACTTATATATATTATTATTATTCTTAAGGCGCTTCTCAAGTCCACTTCTCAACAAGCCTGAAACTTTCTGAGACATTTACTGACTCATTTTTAAATGTAAAGTCATAAAATCAGCAGGATTGACTATGGAAGCAATTTGGAATCAAAACATGTTTCCCATTTTTCAATAAATAAATTATTTATGGAGTTATAAGTGATTTTGGATCACATGACAATCGGTTTTCTCTCTTCGCTAGCTGGTATTTCTCCTTTCATCTGGGATTCCAATTCGAAACGCCCACTTTGACAGTTTGTGAAAGATCTTTTGTGTTTACCAAAAAATAGAAAACGTCTTTTGATCACATAGTTTCTGAATAACCTGCCATTTTCATGCATTTCTGAACAAAAGTGAATTAAACCTTGTGCCATAAAGTTGCCCCTTTGCATTTGAGAACAACCTTAAGGTTGATCCATACTATGTCCTTATTGGTTGTTTCAAGATTAATAAGTTGTTCTGTAGTTGAGTCATCATATGTATTTGGTGGTTAAATGAAATATTAATGCGGATTTACTGAGACACATTTTTTTTTATTAACTTTGTACATTGAGTGCAAATTGCTGTAAAGAAAAAATACACTTTCTTGCATTGTATGCATCTTATGGTGCTTCTCAAATTACCTGCTCAAGAATGCGAAACTTTCTGACATGTTTTCTGACTCCTTTTTTAATGTAAAGGTATAAAATTGGTGAGTCTGACTATAGAAGTGATTTGGAATCGAATAGCATTTTTCATTTTTTGGGAAACAAAATACTTATCAAGTTATAAGCAATTCTTGACACTTCGTGGGAGATTACTTTTCACAGTTTCTAAATTTTATACATTTTTAAATTTCTTTTCAGCACTTACCATCGGTATTATTTAGCTTCAGTCATGTGTTCAGTCAGCAGTATGCCTAAAATGACAATATTTAGCTCCTTATAACATATTGGAAAACCCAAACGAAAAAAATAATGAGATCCAAAGAAAAAAAAACTATAATACATAAGAGATTTAAAAAAATAATAAATTCATTTATAAATCAGATGAATAAAACTTAAAAAAGTAATATACAAAACTCACCAGCAAAACAAAATGTGGCGAAGATGTAGAATGATATATCTTTTGGCCATGTGGCGAGTGAAATCAATAGCTTAAAACCATGACTCTGCAAAAATATATATATATATATATTTAAAATTATAAGATCAAAATTAACAAGGGAGATTAAAATAAGTAGAATTGTAATATGCAAAGTAAAAAAAAAAATATATATAAAATATTTGAGAGTAAATGCAATTCGATTTCAGGTGAATAATAGAGCTACTGTACAGAATTCACTAGATGATGAATACAAATTAAAGATTTAATTGGAAGGAATACAGAAAAAAGTGTAAATCCTTTTCTATAAAAAAAAAAATCTTCCATAAAATGTCTACATTTCAAGAAGCAAATTGAAATTAAAACAAAAGACAACCAAGTAATTTTTAAAAATGATGAAATATCAAACCAAGTTAATTGATTACTTGATATAGAGAGTACTATTATTAATGCTAGATTGAAGTTATATAACTGAAATAACATTCATAATATCATGTGTGTATGCAGCAATGTTATTAGAAAGCTGATATAATAAAAGTGAAACTATATGTGGGAAAATAAATAATGTATTTTATGCCCATGCATAATTTTTTAATAGAAACTCTGATTTTTCAATATATATATATTTTTTTCCCAAAAGGATTTGTTCTCATTGTTGTTCCTGTTTGAATTTCATTAGGATCCAAAAATGATATACCATGTTTACTCGCGTAATAGTCACTCTCCTGTTTTGTAACAGAAAAAATCCTCAAAATATTTTCATTGCATAAAAGTCACAGTCGCGTATTTGACCTTCATCTAGACTGTTTCTTCTAACCAGCCATGCTGGTACTCTATAGCTTCCAAGGACATTGTGTTGACGATCTGAAGAAGGAGCTTTCAGAAGGCAAAACAGATCTTGTGATAATTGCTCTATGACTCCCATCAATTCTGCAACCATTAGACGTATTCGTTAACAAACCGTTTAAAAGCAATATAAGATGAGTATATGGAGATTGGATGGTCAATAGGAACAAAGAAAAACTCCCAGTAAAAAAGTAAAGCGTCCATCCCTGGAACTAATGTGTAGTTAAATATTACAAGGCTGGACTTTAATAGCAAGCAATATAATTTCAAAAAGTTTTAAGAAGACAGGTATCTCCAACCCTTTGGACGAAAGAGAAGATGACATTTTATGGAAAGACGGAGATTCTTCAGACACCAATTCACATTACAATTGTGATACTGATACCTTCAGTGACCGTAATTTATTATGAGAATTTTTTGTCAAAATTTTCATAAAGATTGTTTGTAAATTTTATGTCTATAAAAATATTACCATAAAAAGGAAAATTGTATTTAATAAACAGCACATATTCTGGACATTTGGTAAGTTACTAATTTTATTATAATGGGGTTTTTTTATGCCGGTAAAGTTTTAGCATTAGAGTGTATAATATTGTGTAGTAGATTTCCCCACATAATAGTTGCACCTAGACTTTCAGAATGAAAAATTAGCAAAAAAAGTGTGACTATTATGCGAGTAAACATGGTTTTTGTCTTTCTGTCTGTTTCCTTTTTTTTTTTCTTTTTTTTTCCCTTTTTTTTACTTGGGCTTTAACTTTCAACTTTCATAAAAATTGGCCAACTTTCACAAAATTTGGATATGATATCAAGATACACAGTACTATTTCATGTTGTTAAAACAGTCATTGTGTTCTGTATAGTCTGTTTATAGGGATACATAAAACTTCTTAATATATTATCCTCTACTGCATGGTCAGAATCAGCAATAATGGTGACAATGATGTTTAAAAGTAAATGTGGTTAACAGTAAAAGACTGCACAGAAAACTCCGTTGTGCCAAACCATTCTTATTAAATTATTCCAACTGGTGTGCAATAAAGTAACAAATAATTCCTTGAAGTTGTTTTCTTAAAAACTACTTATTTTCAATTATCTTTCTGTTTAAAAAAAAAAAAATATATATATATATAAGTTAAAAGAGTAATTTTCTTGTTAAATTTACATAAAATTCATGACTTTTGAAAGATATGTTCCTTTCAGAATGAACATGGGAATTTTTAAATGTCCTTCATTAAAAAATTTATAAGATGTACTTTATCTTATACAGACTTGAAATTCAGCTTGGATTTAATATTTTTATGTAAATGCAATGTTATGTCTAATATATTATTTTAATCACTCTCCCACGCTGGTTCCTGAACTTTATTTATTGAATAATTGAATTAAGCATCATGTTTTTACATTGATAGTTATTTGTTATTCAATATATTGTTTTCTCATGCAGATTGTTTATTTATGTGTAAACTTTTCTTCCCATTAGCTTTGGAAGTATGGTGGCGGCAAGGTCGACTCGTCAGATTTATTGTGTTGCCACTCTTCTTGTGTATATAATATTTATTTTAGTAAGGATCAGCTGTTATCTATTGCAGATGACATTAAGATTTGGACAAATGGACAAGTTCAAACCCTGTTGTTACCTAGTTATGACAAAGGAGTTGCCCGTCCAAGCATTTGGGCTAGTGCTAATTTTGATAAATTAGTTATTATACTTAATTCAGTCTTATATGTTCTTAGAAAAATTGTTAATAATGACGAAAGTTTGCCAAAAGCTAATCTGTAAAGTTGCTATTTAAATATATATATGTATATATATATATTTTACATAGAATTTTTTCTATTTATATTGCTATTGATTAGCAGAATACTTTGCTTTGAAAGATCCTATTATAAAATCGTAACATGTGTTAAATCTTTTTTGTATCCTGTTATGTTTGCTTAGAGAGATTTTTGTGTATAAAATTCAAATCCATTTTTAAAATCTTATGCCAAAATTATTTAAATCTTTTTCTGTCTGCAAGTTACATAAATATATCTGATTTTTTATTTCAATTTTTATGTATGTATAATATAAAATTTTGAAAACTTCGTTAAGGAAGTTTAAAACATTTCAATATTCTTAATAATCATTTTGTAAAATTATGCTACAAAGTAAAATATTTAATTTAAATGCAACTTATGCTTTTTTTTTTTTTTTTAACTCCTTGACTACGGCAAAACATATGCGTCCCATGAAACAATAGCAGGACTGCAGTGCAGACTATTTTCATATTCTATTCATACTACTTTGCAAAAAAAAGTTTCTTTGTGATAGATTTTTTAAAAATCGTTTTATAAATGTATGGCAAAGATTTTTTTTTTTTTTTTTTGAGAAAGTAGTATGAATAGGGGAAAAAAATACAGCCACGAATTTTAGTAATTTGTAATTAAAGATAAATTCATGGTCAAACAGTTAAAATGTAAGCTGAAAAATTATTATCTAGTTTTATATTTAATTTTTTTTAACTAATAATTTATCTTTCATATTTTTTATACAATCATAATTTTTCCGTGTGTTCTTATTTAATGTGATTAATATATATATATAGTATTTATATTAGTACTATTTACAATTGAAATACAAAGTATCTGCATGTAATTTCTTTGAATCATATTCTCTTTTGGATAATTTTAATGAAACCCACATATAGATAAAAGAAACGCAACAAAACTTGGAAATACTTTAAAATTATAATTTTAGTGATAGTGAAATATGAATGTAGTGTTGTTACTTTATGACTTCATAAATTATCGTAGCGAAAAACTTATAGTATTAGAAGGAGAGAAATTTTTATTGTACCAAGATATTTTAATTGGTAAGCTATTCTTATAAAAGTTATAAAATTAAATTATCTGTTAAAATGTGAGTACTACTTCTTTTTAACATTTTTTCCTTTAATATGAACAATTCATTAGTATATGCTGCCTGTTCATTTTTGGACTTTTAACATGTGATTTTTGGCATGGAAATTTCTCAAATCCCCTATTTTTATATTATTTTATGGATTGTCCAAGTTAATTATTGGCTAACTTCAGTACTGGAAGAAGCAGGGGTGTCTGTACCACATATAGTGCATAGATTACAGTTTGAATTGTTCATTATATTTGTTTTCTTTACAATCTTCTGGCTTTGAATTGGACTTCAGTATATATGAAAGCTGTTTCAGACATTTTTTTATACTTTGTTCTAATAATCTTTCTGCCTTACTGGCTTGTGACCGGCTATCAAATTTCTTGTTTTTGAAGAGAACATTAAGTAGTTTGAATTGCTGTCTTCTAAGGATGTACACCAATCACATGGTGACATTCGCAAGCTAATGTTAAATCAACATAGGCGTTATGTACAAATGTCTTGTTTGCATTTTTCAATATTTTTAAACGATACTTTTTGCATAGGGTATCTGAGGTGGATATGTAATGTGATAATTTTGTGCTTTTGCTGTTATTGTTTCGTTCTGATGATGCTTTTAATTTCAGAAACTAATTGGTTGGATGGTTTTGAAATTGAAAGTCTTGCAACCAAAAGAATACAAAGCTGTCACATTTGACATCGATTCTGTATATTTTGCTCAAAAAGAATCATTTAAAAATATTGAAATGTGAATGAGAAATTTGTGAACACCTCCATTGTAAAATATTAGCTTTATGAATGCTGTCATGTGACTAGAGTAGGCTCTTAGAGCCTATACTAGTCACGCAAAGGAACGAGATCGCCAATGTTAATCCTGTGGG
This sequence comes from Maratus speciosus, assembly GCA_963932465.1. NCBI lineage: Eukaryota > Metazoa > Arthropoda > Arachnida > Araneae > Salticidae > Maratus > Maratus speciosus. The sequence goes on from OZ010788.1 coordinate 234,105,258, forward strand.
AGAAATCTTTACAGATTTCTTGCTTGTATTTTAATATTTTTAAATGTTTTTTTGCATAAGACACCTGAGGTCGATATCTAATGTTGTGCATTTGTACTTTTTCGATTTTGGTTACAGTTTCTTTATAAAAGGATAGATTCACTTCTAGAACTGTTTACAACCGGTTCCAAAAGTGAAACGATCTGCATATAAAAAAGCTGTAGTCAAAATTGAAAAAGTACAAACGCACAACATTAGATATCGACCTCAGGTGTCTTATGCAAAAAAACATTTAAAAATATTAAAATACAAGCAAGAAATCTGTAAAGATTTCATCCACAGGTTTAACATTAGCGTTCGAGTTTGTCCACATGAGTAGTGTAGGCTCTTAAGCGCCTACACTAATCGCGTGATGACATTTGCAAGATAATGCGAAGTGGAATTTTTTTTATAAATATCTCATTTAACATTTTTAAATCAGTGTGCCGAGGTCAATGTCTAATATTGTGCATTTGTACTTTTTCGATTTTGGTTAAAGTTATTTTTATATGTGAACACTTTTGCTTGGGACTGGTTTTGAAAGTGAAAGAATCCTCATAATAAAGTAAAATTTAACCAAAATCGGAAAAAAAAAAAAAAGCAGAACGTTAGATATTGACCTCAGGTATCATAGACAAAAAAATCCTTTAAAAATATTAAAATTCAAGCGTGAAATCTGAAAAGAATGTTCCAATATGTTTAACATTAGCAAGTGCGATTCTGCTTGTGACTAGTGTAGACTTGTGTAGGCTCTTGCCCTTGTAAAGGAAGTTTTAAATTTCTTTTATATTCTTTTCAGAAAATGATTATTTGCCACCAATTTTTATCCAAGTTTATTGTTTATGTAACATTCATGACTTTATTATGTTCAGAACAATAAAAGTCATTGATTTTTGTTTTTATCACAAAAATTGCTCATAAAATAAATAAATAAATAATAAAATTTCTTATTTGAGTTTTTAAAAATTGAATAGTTTATTTTATCTGTAATAGATACCTATTGTTATAGTAAACTATTAATTAATGATCAGCTTTCATGTCCTGAATATTGATTTAAAAGACAAATTTTTATAATATTTTTTGAAAGGTTTTTACTTTCATAACATAATGAAGGAGGGTTTAACAAAGGTATGACTCTCTATAATTTCTTCCAAAGTTAGACATATAAACAAAATTGTGAGTTTGAATTTAAGAACAGTATTAACCCTATCAGAGGCAAGTAATTGTGTTTCTGTAATGTTGAATTCACACTGGAATTTTCGAAAAAATTTATTTCAAAATAAGGAAAAGCAATTTTACAGCTTCTTTCCAACAAAGTTATAAAAGTAATATTTAATTAAAAGTTTCTGATGTGAATCTTGGTTAAAATTAGGTGGAACATAAAGTATCACACTGCCATTCAAGAAGTTAAAATAATTAAGTAAAATCTTTTCTGATACTTTGTATATAAATTGTTCATTCTATAACTCTTTATTTTTTGAAGCACAAATTTCAAGATAAAGCACTAAATACTTCAATCTAATTTGAAAGTTTATTATTATTATATTTTTTTATAATTATATATAATAAAAAATAACTGTAAGAAGTAATGATTGGAGATGTTCTCAATTTTTCTGTTTTGTTGTTGTTTTAATGGAAGTATTATTATTTCACTTGTGCTTATATTTTATTCATCAGTTTTCGAAGGCATTATAATCAATATCCAGTATTATAACTCTGAAAAAAAAAAAAAAAAAAAAAAAAAAAAAGTTGGAATATCACTTTTTATCATGAATTAGACAATCTTTTGACTATAAATTTGTAATTTTTATACTACTAATTATCCATTTTTATTGTATAAAAATTTCAAAATGTACCTTAGACACTCTGACATTAACATGAAAAATAAAAACTTGAAGTTGTGTGATATTATTTTTAATTTTTACTTTCACACATAAAATTGTGTAATCATCTTCTGCTGTTGCAGGATTTATTTCATATTAAATTAATTGTACTTTAATATTTGATTTTCTAAATTATGTTTTTACTTTAAATTCAAGTTTTTGAAATTGTGATATTCTCTTTTATCTTATGTTACTGTAATCCATTGGCCAGTTATAGGGTAATTTTCTCATGTTTGTAATACTTTATGTGCCATATTTAATTTTAAAATGTGAATGTAGTTTCTGTGTTGTTAGCCTCCATTATATAAAAGCTTTAATACCACTGACATGAAACTGCTTGCTTTTTTGTTAATAACTGCATTCTTTCATTTTATTTTAAATTGATGAAACTAAGCATAATGGAAAGTAGTAACTCAAACTGTCTAAAAATAAACATTTTCTCTTTTCAAATTAATAAGTATCAGAAAAAAAATTACAGTTAATAAAAATTTTATTCTATGAAATTTACTATTAAGGCTGTTCTCAAATCGAAAAGGCAACTTTCTGACATAAGTTTTATTTTTGTTCAGAAATGCATGAAACTAGCAGGTGTTGTTGTTCAGAAACTATGTAATCGAACTGTTTTTTCCGTTTTTTTTTTTTTTTTTGCAAATGCATTAGATCTTTCAGAAAATGTTGTCAAAGTGGGCGTTTTGAACCGAATTTCTGTGCGAAGGAAGAAAAAGCATACAAGAAGGGGTGAAAAACACGTTTGTCATGTGATCAAAATGGCTTATAACTCAATAGGTAATTGATTGATCAAAAAATGGAAAAAACAGTTCTATTCCAAATCGCTTCCATGGCCAGGTTTTCCAATTTTATACCTTTCCGTTAAAAAATGAATTTGTAAATGTGTCAAAACGTTTTGCGCTTGTTGAGCAGAGCAGTTAAGAACAGCCTTAAATTACTTATTACTGTTGAATATTTTACTCTCTTTTTGAAGTAGGAAATTTAGCTAGTTAATATCAGATCATAAATTATTGCATTGTAATCTCATATTTATAAAAATAACATGTTTAGAAAGACTGTATAATTCTTACTTAAACTTTTACTTTTATAACTTACTTTCAACCAATCAGATAATTTATTTATTTATTTATTTATTTTTTTTTTTTTTGTCATTTAGAAAATACAGAGTGGGTCAGAACTATACGTCAAAACTGTAAAGGCAAGTAGAAGGGACCTAAATAAGCAGATTTCATATAGAAATGTGGGTGCAGAAATGCAGCGTTGTGGCAGTAAAGGGCGCTGTTGAGTTCGGCGGATGAAAGCGCTTTGCTGACTTGAATTCTCATTCCCCTCAAGGATTTCGAGCAACATGCATCATTACACCGATATGGAGCTTGCCGACATGCCTTTTAAGTATGGGGCTGCACAAGGAAATGGTTCACATACACAGCACGCCTAACAGCTCTTGAGCCTGTTGAAGAACTATCCTCTACTGTGCATAATACTGCTTCTTTCACAGCAAGAATTCTGCAATATCTTCCAGTTCCCATATCATACCTCAAAGCATAAAACGATCTACTCGTGCACAACTCTCATTGAAAACACTCAAATGTTAGATGACAGCAAGCTTCACATTCGTGTAACAACCCATGTTGCTCGAAATCCATGCAGGAAATGACTATTCAAGCCAGCAAAGTGCTTTTATCCACTGAACTCAACAGCGCCCTCTACTGCCTCAGTGCTGCATTTCTGCACCCATATTCCTACACGAAATCTCCTTATTTAGGTCTCCCCTACCTGCCTTTTCATTTTTGACGTGTATTTCTAAACCACCCTGTATGTGTTAAAAGTTGATTTTCTATTATGTCTAGGATTAACCTCTTTTGCTTTAGATCTGTTAGCAGATGTATGCCACTAGCGACAAGGCATCGTAATAATATGAAACTTTGGACAAAAACTGTGTCGGCTATTCCAAATTATTAGAGCAGGATAGCTATATTTCATATGTGTTGATAGAAACAAAACAAATTTAATTAATCAAGTTCAATTAAGTAAAGTTAATTAAACTATTGTAATTAATGTTTGTAAATTAACATAACTAATGTGAATGCAAAATAATGACATAAAGCAAATACGAATACTACGACAATACATGCAAAAATAAACTTATCAGGGAAATATAGTTTCATAACCTACTCTTGGTGATAGGCATCAAAATTGCTTTAATTACAAAGCCATGGAAAATCTATGCAACCGCAACACATAAGCAGAGTATCCCTACATGGCTCCCTACACATACCGACTAGTTTTTAATTTGTGTCTTTGCATGAAAATGACAACACGACAGTAAGGGAACACATTTTCGCAAATATTGCCATGACGTATGGGTCATATGCCATTGTTTTAAATGATCAAAATGACCATAATATCATGACATACGCTGTGTACATCATAGAGCACAAGAGATTAATTATGTATATCTGTACAAAGTTCTGTTAAGGTTTTAAATAATTCAGTTCAATGGTTTTTTAAGGCTGTTCTCAACTGCTCTGCTCAACAAACGCAAAACATTTTGACACATTTACAAATTCAGTTTTTAACGGAAAGATATAAAATTGGAAAGCCTGACCAGGCGATTTGGAATCAAACTGTGTTTTCCATTTTTTAATCAATAAATTACCTATTGAGTTACTAGTGATTTTGATCATGTGACAAACACGTTTTTTAACCTTTCTTGAGTGCTTATTCTTGTTAAATTACCTATTGAGTTATAAGCAATTTTGATCACATGACAAACATGTTTTTCAACCTTTCTTGAGTGCTTATTCTTGTTTTGTGTGGAAATTCGGTTCAAAATGCCCACTTCAACACTATTTTCTGAAAGATCTATTGCATTTGCAAAAAAAAATGGAAAAAACAGCTCGATGACATAGTTTCTGAACAACAACACTTGCTAGTTTCATGCATTTCCAAACAAAAATAAATTAAAACTTATGTCAGAAAGTTGCCCTTTTGGATTTGAGAACAGCCTTAAATATGCTTAGTGAAATAAAAACTATCTTTTTTATAAAGGTTTTTTTTTTTTTTTTTTTTTTACTAATAATTTGGTACAAGTCATCTATACAGGCGACATAATATTGTCTGTTTCATACTTGAAATTTCTGAATATTAAATCACACTGTAATGGACATCTACTAAATTTAGGAATTGCCATATGATAATGTTTTTAGAGAAGGGCTGAATCGCATATAAAAATATTTATCTACCTAACATAAATTGCAATGTATAGTCTCAAATGAACTTTACAATTCTCTCTTAACTGGTCTGCTGAACAAGCACAAAACATTTTGACACATTTCAAATTCATTTTTTAACGGAAAGATATAAAATTGGAAAGCCTGGCCATGGAAGCGATTTGGAATCGAAATGTTTTTTCCATATTTTGATCAATCAATTACCTATTGAGTTATAAGCAATTTTGATCACGGGACAAACACATTTTTCGCCCGCTCTTGAGTGCTCTTCCTTCCTTCACGTGGAAATTCGGTTCAAAACGCCCACTTTGACACTATTTTCTAAAAGATTTATTGCGTTTGCAAAAAAATTGCTCAATTACATAGTTTCCGAACAACAACACCAGCTAGTTTTATGCATTTTTGAACAAAACTAAATTAAAACTTATGTCAGAAAGTTGTCCTTTTGGATTTTGAGAACACCCTTAAGTATGTATACAATGGTAAATAAGGAAAAATAGCTATAAAATTTTTCATGTCTTTTAATAAAAAGACTAAAAGGGATTTTTATGTATAAATATTTTACCAGTGTAAATTCATTTTTTGTTTATTCTTTTAACATATTTCATTATTGTGCAATGTATTTTTAAAATTCTTTTAAAGTTATTGCTATTTTTAAGTATCATAAAATTGTTTTGTTTTATATAATTTTATTTCACTTGTTAAATGTTGCAATTAGCGATTTTATGTTAAATATTGATAATGAAGTTAAGTAAGCTGTTTTAGTCCTTCATCCTTTAGCAATAATATTTTGTTTTTATTATGTTATTTTGAAACCACTGCATTGATCATATATGTATTTTTTTCAGTTTCAAATATATATATATATATATAGTCAAACGTTTTGTAATAATAAACCATTTTAACAAATGAAATCATTTATGATACCACAGAAATAGATCGTCCAATTTTTTAAAAGTGGTATGACAATTGAATGCAGAGTTAGAGTTAAATAAAGTCAAGTAAAATTTTAAAGTTAATTAAATTGCTACTATTTTAATACAAAGTTCCATTTTGATTATGAAATGAATGTGCGAGTTGAAGGTAATTTACCTCTCTCATGTCTTATGTCTAATTAAAATTAAGCATTAATAGCACTATGAAATGGTCTAAATTGTAGTCAAACCACAGTATAGGCTCAGCCTGCATATAAGGTTACTTAAGCATTGTTCCTTATGATGATTGACCCTATACCAAGGTTTGGCTATACAGTAGAAGATCTTTATAATGCAAACATAAAAACACAAGGTTGTGCGTTATATAGAATTTTGCGTTATATGGATCACTTTTGATAAATCATCAAATTTACCTTGTAAACATGGCCAAATAAGTCTGAAACATGTCAAAATACATTAGAGTATTTTTATACTACATTCCTTGGTACCAGGAATGTTGCATGTTATAAAGTTTTGCATAATGTATATCATTCCACAAATTGCTACATTTACTTTATAAACGTGGTCCAAATCATTCATTATATTAATCATTTTTAAAACTCGTGTATTGTAATAATAGCATCTTTTCTATTAAAAAGGTCTTAAAGATAAAGTTGAACTAATGTATCAAATTTAATCCTCTAGAGAGTTGCAATTTTTTTTCAATGTAATGCAAGTGCTTCTTAACTGCAAAATTCATTGCTTACATCTGAGAAGTTGTGCGTTATATAGAAAATTGTGTTATATAGAATTGTGTTATAAAGATCTTCTACTGTAGTTCATCTGAAAAGTCTTGTTTGTATTAACCTATTTATTGTTTCTTTACTGATAAAAGTTTGACCTTTGTTAACTGATATTATTTTAATATTAAATATACTAAAAATAATAGTAAATCATTTACAGTATAATGTGCTGCAGCAGAATCACAAGGGACCAGAAGAAAATTCCATTTTAGACAAGTTTCAGTCTTAGCAGTTTTTCTTCATGTATCATATTCTTTTTTGTTAGGACTGTGACAATTTTCTATTTAAGAGAGGTTTCCATTATTGACAGGTTTCTGTTTTGGCAAGTTTTACTGTGTTATGATCATTATAGTTGATTAATAGCTATTTGATTGACATTCTGTTCCTTGTTATTCTTTAATCATTGGTATTGGAATCAAGTTTTGAGAAATCATGTCTGCCATCTGTAAGCTTTTGCTTGTATTGTGTTTCTTTTGTTCAACTACATCTTTTTAAATGTGTATTTTTGCTATAAAATTTAATTTATAACTTGTTCATGATTTTATAATTTAAAATTTTTAGGTTTAATGGATTAGTTGTTAGATAATTTATAGTTATGCAAATATAATTTTGTATGCTTAAAAATGTATGTATTTGTTTTCAATTTGTTCCTGGCTGCATCATAAAAAAAAAAGGTTAATAATTTTTATTTATTTATATGCTGTACAATTTTTTTATGCTGTACAATTTTATAAAGTTTAATTTGATGAAAAGGATTTTTAACTGGATTATAACATTATGAATATTTCTGAGTGAGGATGAATTATTCATTATTTTTAGGTACTAGATTTTAAAATTTAAGACTGTAACATTTGCTCAATTTTGAAATACAGTATGGAACCATTTATCCGGAAACCAGTTAACCGGAAAACCAGTTATCCGGAATGATATTTCTGATAGACTGATTTCAGAATCTTTGCACAAAAAGGTGTCATACACTGCCAGTTTGACATAGGCTTTGCTTGAAGCAATTATGTAATTTGATAACAACATCTAGTATTTGTTGTCATCAAATTTAGTTGCATTTTAGATGTTTTAATTTTTATGCAGAAGAATCAAAAGATTTTTTGTTCCTAATGGATTCCCATAGATTACCTTCTTTTAAACTCTGGCTGACTTTTGATCTTTCTTGCATTGATTTTTAATCCAAGTAATACACGGAAAAAAAGATTTAGTTAATATAGCCCCAGCTAAAATGTTTTGTTGGACTGACCAAATGTTGGTTCGGCTGATCAAAAGTTTTTGTTCGTTCAATAAAATTTTATTGAACTAACAAAAGGATTTTGTCAGTCCAACAAAAAATATTTGGTGGGGGCAAAATTTGGTTGGCACAACTATTTTTTTTTGTTGTTTTAACAAAATCGTTCTTTCCGTGTATAATAATTTAAAATCAGAAATAATGCAACAACCACACATATTCCACAAAACTTATCAAATGGATGTTGCTTTAATGCACAACCAGTTAACCGGAAAAACCAGTTATCTGGAATACATCTGGCCCCAAGCATTCCGGATAAATGGTTCTGTACTGTATAAGTTTTTAGGGCTGATCATAGTTAAATCTGAGAAGCTAACTGCTTTTGAAAAACTTGCCTTTTGATAATCATATACTTAAAGTACAAACAAGTCATAGCTTATAAACTAAAAGCAAACATCTTGTACTATTTATACTCTATTTTTTCCTCCTGTATTATGCTATCATGTTTAGAAGATTTTAAAAGTATGAAATTATGTTTCATATCACTTAATTTTAAGTACAAAAATTATTCCTTTTGATAGTACAATGTTTTTTAGACAATTTTCTATATGTATTTTATAAAGGTGTTTTATAATTTTTATACAAATAATAAAATTGTACCTTTGATTTATTTTCTTTCTCTTGTTGTAATGTTTACTTTTTACATTAGTGTCACTCACACAGACATTTTCTGAATGGAATTTTCTTTTTAATGATACATTTAAGAAGTAAATCATTCATATCTGCTTTCTATATATAAAATCCTAATGAAACGAATTTATGTAACGATTCTATGAAACGACTCATTAAACAACTGATTATGTTTCACGGTAATTTCAACACCAAAAATCCGTATTGATCTGCAGATCTCAGAACTGGTATTAGAATTTTTAAATTCGAATTAGTTTTCGAAATATTAATTTTTTTCTAATTTTATATACTTTTCTCTAATGATGGCAACTCAAATTTTAATCATAACAGATATTTTTTTTCATATTTTAGAAAAAGTTACTATTTTATACTAATTTTGCGACCAGTTTGGCCTCACTTAAATGTATGCTAAGAAATGTATCATGTTACTTTTATTCATAATTCAATTTGTATTTCATTACCATTTTATTTAATACAAACTGAAACATTTAAAATAAATGGCTTTCACTTCTTTCTTTTTTTTAAAATGAGACGAAAAGAAAAATATTAGGCACAGACGTCATATACGCACCGGGGTACCTAATTGGTGCCAAAATGGCATTATTTTGGTTGACATGGTAACCTGGCTATTGTTGTTTATTTAATAATAAATATTTATTTACTTTATTTTCTTTTTTTTAATTACATAAATTGTTTTGTTCTATAGTTAATTATTTTTTTGGTTATTTTCATTTAAAAATAATAGAAAATAATTAAAAAATACGGTACTACTTAGTTATTCTGCCGACCCATTTCGCCAAATTGTATAAATTGCCAAACCACACGCCAAATTATACGAATTGACATAAATTTTATTTTAAATAACGAAAGAACAAATAAAATAGTATAACATTAATAAATATACAAATAAAACGTCGAAATAAAAATCACTTGAAGACGTATAACTTGCTTAAAGTCAAGTGAATGTGACATTTACGATCAACCATTATTGGCATTTAATCTTATAGTTTAGTGATAGATTTTTGGTCGACGGGATAACTAAGTAGCACCAAAAATACATATGTAACTGGTATTCAAAAATGAGGTTTTTGCCAAATTTTCGTTAAAAAAAAAAAATCATGCCAAACCCGGTGCGTATATGACATCTGGCCAAATATTAAATGATGTAACAAACCATGACATTTAATTTCAACTTCAAAGCAATGTTTTAATTTACCACTCGAAAAATAAAAAAAATGCTAACTGGCGTGTTGAAAAAAGCTATTGGCGAGATTTGCACCCGGCTAGCATAACAGTACCAAGAATTCTTTGCTGCCATGGCAACTTTTATGTAGTTTTATTCAAAAAGGAAATTTGATTTTTTTTAGTTAAAATGGAAATTCGGCACAAATGTCATATATGGACCCATATTGGCGCAATTTTTTTCTGACACCAATGTCATATACGCAACGGGTACTTAACTGGCGTCATAGTATCGCTATTTTGCTTGATTTGGTAAGCCGGATGTTATTGTTTATGCTGTTGATGTTTTCACCAAATTAGCGTCGTAAAAAAATCGTGCCAATATGGGGCCGTATATGATATCTGAGCCAAACTTTCATATGAAAAGCGAAGGGATCAGAGCATATTTATTTATGGTAGTTACATGACTTGGACTATTATAATATGGATGAAATTATGGCGGTAGAATAATATTTGGCGTACCTTTCACCTGCGCCTGGCTAACATTAAAGTACCAAAATGGAACCTGGGATATAAAATGCGAAGTGGTCCGCCAAGAACTGTTGATGATAGTCATATGACTTAGGCTATTGTTATAGAAATTGTTTTAAAATACCGGGAGACAAAGACTCTGTACACTTAAATCATTTTATTTTAGCTTCTTTTCAAATGTTTAACTGATCGTCTTTAATCAAACATGGAAACAACCATTGGCTGTCTTAACAGCAACTGATTCGGCCTTAAATTTTTGCAATCAAAGGGAATTGAATGGAAAACTGTTTACAGGGAGATCTGCACAGCTTTTTTTCAGTATAATTCAATGTTCTCTAATATTTTTAAAACCAATCAGATTAGCGTGTTTTTAGAATCTGCGGTGTCTAAACAGGGGGGTTGGCAAGCATAACTTGCAGGGGGCAGAGCTCCCTAGTTTGAATATATTTTTTCTAGATTTTAACCACAAAGAATGATTTGCTGTGAAAAACAGTTACACAAACCATCCTTCAAATTTATAACAAATTCCTTAAATGTTCATATCTATAATATTATTAATCACCTAATTTACGGAAAATCATGCTTGTCACTTGATAAAAATTTTTAATCTTTTGCTCTAAGAATCCTACATAAGGTTAGGGTGTAAAAAAATAAAAAAAATCGGATTTTTTTAAATTTAAATCAGATTTTTATGATTTTTTTCAAAGTGTTCAAATACTGAATAGCTGCCAACAGTTTTAGGTCACCAAAACAGTTAAACCTCTAATTGCTAACATAATCTGTGTTTTTGCACATTAATTATTAAAATTATAATTATTTGTTAGCGATTACATAAATTATAAAAACCGCAAATTAGTAGTTTCATTTGTTAGTACATACAATAATGCTATATACTTACTATTTTATACCTAATATTTTGTAATAATTATGTAAAACTATATTAAATACTGGTGATATTTGCACTTATTAAAATTATTAAACAATTAACTCTGTGATTAAGAACATAATATACATTTTTATGCTTTAATTACTAAAATGATAATTAATAATTTAGTATTCATTCTAGAAAGAAAAAGTGGCAGGATGCTAGTTCCGTAAAAGGGTACTATTTCATGAGGAAATATTAGTAATGTGCTTAGTAATTATATAAGGAAAAAAAAGTACATAACTTTTTAGTATGATAAATAAAGTGCCATTAATTTTAATAATTTTATGAACTACAAATTGAAATGTACAATTAAGTAACAATATGTTTAATTTTTTTTCTAAAGATATAAAGTTCTATCATTTTTTAAAGTTCTTGGTAACATATATTTAGAAATACGGTGGAATTTGGAAGTTTTTTTACAAGAAATCTCTGTCTACAATTACAGGTGAATTTCATTATTTTTTTAAAGGCAGGGTGCATTTTGCCAATTTCAAAAGGGGCAGGCTGTGGCACCCTAAAAAAATTACTTGGAGGAAACAGTAAGAAATCACAGAATTAATAAAAACTGCAAATAAGTAATTTCATTAGTTAATAGAATTTATTAATATTTACAATTAATAACAATTGGTTACAAATAACAAAACTAACAAATATTAATTGCAGCTCATTTTGCATTTGTACTGTTAATCGTCTAAATCTAAACTTACTCACATTTATGCATATGTATGCTAAACCCCCAAAAATATGAAAATGCTTTTCAAAATTCAAAACTGCAAATAAGTAATTTCATTAGTTAATACAACTTAATATATACAATTAGTTAATAACAATTAGTTACAAATAACAAAACTAACAAATATTAATTGCGGCTCATTTTGCATTCGTATTGTTAATCTCCTAAATCGAAACTTACACATATTTATGCATATGTATGCTAACCCCCCAAAAATATGAAAATGCTTTAACCCATTCATGCACACATATACAGAATAAATATAAGGAATAGCCAGTTATATCTGAAATCCTCAAAACATTAAACAGCAGCATTATTAAGCACTCAGTGGGGATCCTCGGCATTCAGTGTTTCAAATAGTTTTGCCGCCTTTTTAATCCTGAACAAGTTTTAATTGGTGTATATGAGTTCAAAAACAGTTTATTCAGCCTTTACTGAAGAAACTCTTGCTGTGCTTAACATTTTATACCAATTGGTTCTTTTTCTCTTATACATTCTTTTACAATAGTGGCTAAATTTATTATTGCAAAAGTAGAATGAGAAAATAAGACTCTGGCTATTTTATTCTTTTACTTGCCGGAATTTATTATATTTGCTATGCTTATCTTATATAAAATAATGAATAATTTGATTACTAAAAGGAACAGGGGCGCGCCGACCCAGTGTGCAAAGTGTGCACAGCACACAGGCGCCAAATATTTTAGTCGAAGCTGAAAAGATTCAAAAACTTTTATCCAACTTAAATTTATTAAAGCGGTATTTAAATCGAAAGTGCGTCATTTCTGAGTTCATTTTCACTTATATAATACATGAAATTTGCAGATGCTCGTCTGCGGCGTAGCTTTAGGTAGGGGGGGTCTCAAACCGAAAGGCGCAACGATGTCGAAAGGTAACGGTCGAAAGGCGCCTCGTTATCGAAAGATCATGGTCGTAAGGCGCTACGGATGGCTTAAGGGCGCCGTCATGCACCTAAAATAAATTTTAAAAAAGCTAGAAACATAAAAAATTCGGAAGGGTGACCGCGAATGTCCCTTTTGATATGCCTGCTCTAGATTAGGACTGTCCATCTTTTCAGAAAGCAGGGACGCACTACAGCTGGTGGCAAACATGGAAGGCTCCATTATTCAAATAGTTGAAAATTTATAGCACTTCTATCTTACTGTAGTATTGGTAGTGATACGCATACTGACGATATAAAAACGGGTAGATATTATATTGCAGAATAGTAAAGCAACATAAGCCTCCAGCTTATGCACGGTACCCATGTAAAAGTAAATTGCAGAAAAAAGCACAAATCAATCATAGCAATCGGCTATTTTATAACAAAAACAATAAATAAATAAAACAGGATGTAGCTCAAAATGCAATGAATGTAAAAAAAGGAATGAAAAACTCCTTTCGATTCCAAGCAAATTTAATAGCCACGCCTATCATTGTATGCAACGCATAAAAACGAGCTCAGGAGCATGTAAGAAACTTTTATGTCATTTACAGTCGGGAAACATGTTTTTGAGAACAACCTCAAAATGAATTACATTTTATTGAAATTTTAATTGTATATTACATAGATTTGCTTCGAACAAAGAACTAGTCGGATGTACCAATCCCAAAACTTTCTTCTATCTCATACATGTTAATACTTCAAAATTCGCTATCACACTACCAAAATTAAATGGCAATCTATGCATCTCATGAGGATTCTAACGATATGAAATTCCGTGCATTAGTTCTTGAGATATGACTATCGCTGAAATCGTCTAAATTCAACAAAATGCTGCCTAGCAGCGCCACCTATTGGGTGATTTATACCAAATCCTAATCAGCAACAATTTATGTCAACGTCTGACTGAATCTGAAGTTTGGAGAAAATCCGTACATTAGTTTTTGAGATAGAGCAATAGCGAAAATCCTGAAAATTCCTGCATAGCAGCGCCATCTATTGGGTGATTAACACCAAAACATAATTAACAAAAACTTGTGTCAACATGCAACTAAATCTGAAGTTAGGTGAAAATTCGTCCATTAGTTCTATTGATAGAGCTATTGAGGCAATCGTGAAAAAGGCAGCAGAGAAGCGCCACCTGTTGGGCGATTTACATCAACACCTAATCAGTAGCAAGTCATATCAAGGACTAACTGAATCTGAAGTTTTATGAAAATCCGTGCGTTAGTTCTTAAGATAGAGCTATTGGGGAAATCGTGTAAATCCTACAAAATTCATCATAACAGCGCCACCTGTTGGGCGATTTACATCAAAACGTAACCATCATCAATTCACATCAAGAACTAACTAAATCTGAAGTTTGATCAAAATCCGTGCATTAGTTCTTGAGATAGAGCTATTGCAAAAACCGTGAAAAATGCAGCATTGCAGCGCCACCTGTTGAGCGATTTACGCCAAAAACTAATCAGCATCAATTTGTATTAGGGACTAACAGAATATCAATTTTTATTAAATTCCGTGCATTAGTTCTTGAGATAGAGCGCCCACAAAATTTGTGTCACATACACACAGACAGACAGACAGACAGACAGACATTTTGTAAAAACATGTTTTTTGGAATCTCTGACCCCTAAAACGTGTAAATCCGTCGAAAACCGGAATTCGAAAATTTTCATGAATCCAATACTTTCTTCTTGTAAAGATAGAAGAAAGTAAAAATCGGTAAAAAGCGAGTTTCACCCGCGTACAGAGAGTTCATACAACAAATTTATTAATTACTAACTGCAATCTTAGAAAATATAGTCATTAAAAGAATAATAAGACTTTGCAAAAACTTGGAATTATTTTATTAAATATTTTTCAATAATTGAATTTAATTGAAATGAAAAACGCTGACTATTTATCATTGTGATCCGTCTTACCTAAAACAAAGACCTAGTACAAAGTTTAATCTTGCCATTGTGCCAAGTGCGCTTTGAAAGGAGGTCGCAAAGTTGCATGGGCACTTTTATCTGTGCCACATTTTTTTAGATAGGTTTTTTATTAATATCTCGCCTAATTATCGACAATTCTTTTGGAGAAACAGTTCTTGGATGATTTTGCGTCGATAGGTACATCGAACTCCTCTCAACTCCCCCACTGCTCGCCCGCCAGATAAAGTTTATGTATACGGAAAACTGCGATTTTCTGAAAAACTATATGACCTAGGATAATTGCTATAGTTTTCCTGCAAGATTTAAATAAATTCCAATTACTACTAATTTTTCCGTAATTTTATTTTCAGTAGATTCGGAAATAGGAGGGAGGACATAATTTTGCCATACATTTTAGACGAATTTCTGAAAATATAATAGTATCTAAGAGTAAAGCAAATATATTTTTGAGTTCTGTGCTAAGAGCTTTTTCGAAGTATACCCCTCCCCCCTTTGATGATTTTTAAATGAACCTTAAATTTGTATGATTTTATATCTTTAACTCGATTTTTTCTGAAATACGTACCCGCTCACTGTGTGAAAATGGGGGAGAAGCTGCTAATTGTTCAGATTTGTTATATAATTTTTTTTTCATGATTTTTGGAAAATTGTATGTGGTAATAATGAACAAATTAAAACTTTAAAATGACCCCTACTTACTGATGAAAAAATGAGTTAAGAGGAGAGGAGTGAATGCTTAGTAAAATACAGGCCAAAAGCTTTAAAACGTTATGTCACATGAAAAAATTCATTTTATCCACCCCACCCCCCCCCCACACACACATACGGGGGGGGGATGTTCCCTAATAATCTGAGGTCAAACATAGACCTCACCAAACCAAGGCCCGTGAAGAATTTCACCTTCGATCAAGCCTTCAAATGAGCTGCCCAAATCTTGCTGCAGCTTAATTAGGAGCTCAGTCAGAAAATTGATCCCCAGGGGGGGGGGGGTGTCTGAGTGAGAGGGGTAGAAAGGTTCATAATATGAAAGAGTGGTTCGATGATTTTTCGATGCTATATCACATGAGGGTTTAGCAGGCGTGCTGGGTACGCACTGCAAAATCTTGCAAAAATACAAATCTCGAATCTTCTAGTTCCAGATTCCTACACCAGGAGGAACTCTATTCTTAACAAAACTGTTTCTGAACGAAATTCTGTTAAACAACCTACCCATAGTCAGTATATATTAGTCAAGGGGGTGGCGGATTTAAGCACGAATTTAAGTTGTTTGCTGAAATTACTATTCGAAAATAGTAGTAAGTACACGTTTGAAATTTTTATATTAAAAGTAATATTTATCCCAGAGCTCTGTCAAAAATCCTCATCTGAAACGGTAGAAAATGGTACGGTTTTAAATATTTGATCCCCCCCCCCCCCCAAGAAAAAAGTATCGCCTCCCCTCCCCCTACTGAAACTTGATGCCCCCTACTTTTTAAAATCTTTATTTTGTGTTATAAAGTATCTGAAAGTTCCAAATCGATCAGTTCGTCAGTTTTCTTTTTTAATTTAAAGCATTTCTTTTCCTTTTTAAAAGTCGAATTTTTTATAAAACAAAAACTTGCGGATCGATTTTTATAAAATTTAGATATTATTAAACAGCGTTTAAAGATAGGGCTAGATGCATAACTTTATAATATCTAATTGGTGTATTAAAAAAAAAAAAAGTTATGGCGTTCCAAAGAATCGCACTATAAAAATCAATTGTGGTTTCGAAAGACTGGCTTTTAAATTTAGAGTTTGAAAGGAATCATCCAATTAATGAAATAATAATTAATATTTAAGTTTGTAATTGAGCGACCGTGAAGAAATTTACATATCTGAAATTAGCGAAAATTTCTGCATCTGGATGATTAAAAATTAAATCTGTAAATTTTTATTTTGAAAATTTTATATTCGTTCGAAAATGTCCACTATTGAAAGACGTCGGTTGTCTGCAGTGAACACCTGGCGTCCATGGGACATGGGAGAGATTTCGAACTTTTCTTTCGAAGGAAATAAAAAGATTTTTTATAAATCGATTTTTCGTGGATTTTTTGACTTCCTTAAACCGTACCGGAATAATTTTTAGAATTTCTAAAAGGGGGGGATTTTTTTTGCGTCTGGCTGTGCAATTTTCGAGTTGTCCAGGCCCAGTATAATTTAAGGTACAGTACTTTTTAAAAAGTCCCAGTACATTTATTGCCCTAGCAGCTCTGTAATTCTATTAACCCCTTTCCCCCTCTTTGAGTTTTTGAAGAAGTTGTCTACGGTTTGAAAAAAAAAAAAAATCTATGTTCTTGTTGAATTATGAATACTTTTCATTCTTTTAATTTGGGCTTTTTAATTAATTTCTCAACTAATTATTAGAGATTTAAAATTCTGAAACTTAGGTGCACGGTGCTCCAGAAGAGGCTTTCGACTATCCTCACAAAAAGTTTGAGCTACGTATGTGCCGTAGATTCTGCTAGCCATCGCACACAGACAGAGCGAAACTTTGTTTTATTAGTATAGATATTTTTAATTTAGAACTTAGATTCATTGCACGAAAATTGGGAATTCGAAAAATAAAAAAAAATCTCACAGAGAAGGAAGGGTTAACAGTGTGACAAGGTAAAGTTTCGCTTAGCTTCTTAACAATGTAAACGCGAAATGAATGTGCATTTTTCATGACAATTGTTATATAGCCAGCATAGGGGTTCTATATTTGCTAATATAAAATCAAATGTTCCGGGACTGGGACATTTCGAATGCACCCCTAATTATGATCTACGTGTTGTTATTGTTTAAGGCGCATCTTAATTGATGTTACATTACTTTAAAAGAGATAAAAGTACTATAAACGCGCTCCGGTGTATTACAAACATCATAATTTGAGAAAATAATTTTCTACTTTTATCTGTATTTACCGTATTACGATCACCCTTTCTTTGTGCCATAGTCCTACCATTGATTAATTCAACACAGCTATATTTCCAAATTAAAGTTTATTTGAACTGTTTTAAGTATAAATATAAATAAAGATAACATTTTAAAAATTCCGGGAGTGATGGAGGTAAAAGAAGCTGATTTACTTAGGAGGTATGCCATTGTGGGGAGAGGGAGCAAACAACTGAAGCACACACCTTTAAGGGATGTCTGTTATTTGCATAACTGACAACATTCCTTATTTTTAATTCAAACAACAATATTTTTAACCAGAAATTTAATTTAATAATTTAAATAAAAAAGAACCCTGTAGAAACTAGACATATTTCATTAAATAAATTTTCTGGTTCCGAATTCGTTTATTTGATTTGGAGAAAACCCCCGGAAAGGTTGGCTTGGACGCTATGCATTTATACTTCTTGAAAAAAATTATGAAGTTTTTTTTTCGGGGAGGGGGGGGCGGGGTTTAGGAATATGGGGCGCCAATTGAAGTTCTGCACACAGGCGCCAGATACTGCTGGCACGCCCCTGAAAAGGAAATTATGACATTGCAAGTTATATTAGATTTAAATACAGTGGAACCCGGTTAAGACGCTCACGGTTAATACGCGATCCCGCTTAATACGCGGATTTTTTCGGATCCCTTGAACATCACCCATAAGGCTAATGTAAAAAGATCACGTTTAATACGCGAACGGTTATGACGCGATCCCGCTTAATACGCGATAAATTTTCGGTTCTTTGAGGGAAAAATTCACGCTTAAGACGCGAATTCATTGATCAAGATGCGAATTCCTTCTTTCTTCTCGAGTGTTAACAATTTAGAGGATTTGTATTATTCAGATAAAAAACACTGTTTCCGAATATTATTTTATTTATTTAGCAACAGATTAATTAAGGCGAAAATTACTAATCGAAAATAGTGATATATGTTTGAATAACAAAAACACGCCGTTAAATTAGCAAAACTGCAATTCTTCTTTGATCCTAACATTCTTTGTCTCTCGCTTCGTATACGTTTTTACTATAGTAGAGAAAGATAGACGCATTCAGGTTACTTAGATACGTCAAAAAATTATTATGATTAGAGTTGTTCATACGTGTTGTTAGAGATGTTTTAAATGTACTTTATATCGCTACTATGTTTTATAATGCATATTGGCAACACAAAATGAAACTCCCAAAGATTAAATGCGACTGCGATTGGATAATTCTCTTATGTTTACTTTACTTTTTGCTATATCAATATTTTATAAGGATAGTTTTTCTTATTATACTGATAATGAAGAACAAATTATAATGGTACTCATTATTACAAGTACTAAATATGATTTTAAAAACTCGGTTGTGCTTCAAAGAATTAATATTATTTGTCTTTCTGTTTAAAAAAAATGAGTCAAGTAGGAAAATTATTTTTGGTTGCAACGCATTAATCGACAATAAATTCATGTTGAAATCTATATTTATTTTCCGTTGTTATTCCAGTTTGTCCTATAAAAAGAAACAATACGTTAAAGTGGAATACAATTAAATTTCAATCTGAATATATGTAAAAGACTCGACTTTCAACCGTAAACGTATAAATAAAGCCCAATTCCTACAACATTATATAAATCACGTTTAATACGCGATCCCGCTTAATACGCGACTTTTGGACGCTCCCTTGAAACGCGTCTTAACCGGGTTCCACTGTATCATTTTAAAATGAAATCCTTTTTATGTTATGTAAAATAAAAACCAGGATTTTTACAAACTTGCTGTACTTAAACTTTTTACAGCAGTCGGGAATTAAGCTTAGAAACAGCTATTTAAAGCTCTTTTTGTGTATTCATAAGTCAAAATACCTGTAGAAACTTTCCAAATTATGTTTATCTTAGATTCTAATAATTTTTTATGTCATTTTAAACATTTAGAAAAATTATGATTTTAATCAATGATTTTTTTTTTTTTTAAATCAGTTGATAAATTCACGATGTAATCGCTGATTTAAATCAACTGATTAAAATCGTTGACATCCTACATAAGGATGATTCTGTTCCGAATTTTCCAAAAATTTAAAAAAATCGGTCATCAATCCGTAAATTCGGGCATAAAAAAATCGCGAATTTCGACAAATGGTCGCCGAAAAAAATTATCTTTGTCAATCGTTTGTAGAAAAATCGCCAATTTCGTCAAAGGATCGCAGGAAAAACGCAAATGTCGTCAAATACATGCGGGAAAAACGCAAATTTTGTTTAAAAAGTCGCGCGAAAAACGCAAATTTCGTCAATAAATCGCGAAAAAACGCAAATTTCGTGAAAGAATCGCAAAAAAAACCCGCAATTTTTTTCAAAAGAGCGCAAAGTACCGCCAAAATTCGTCAAAAGATCGCGAAATAAACAGCTAATTTCGTCAAAAGATCTTGAAAAAAACGCAAATTTCGCCAAAAGATCTCGAAAAACGCGAATTTCGTCAAAGGCTGCGAAAAAAACGCATAGTTAGTGCCGAGAATGGATTCCCCCCCCCCCCCCCTCCTGCTGTAAGTTTTCAGAAAATTTGATGTGAATTTCAGAATTTTTTTTTTTTTTACTCAGAATCACCACTGATCTTACATTCAAACCAATTTTTAATGTATTTATGAAATCTGTTATATGAACATCAGGTAAATATTGTTGTAATTTTCGGCTTTCATTCTTTATGTACACTATGTTTCAACAATTTTGTAAATGAACCAATTTTTAATTTTCATTTTCAGTCATCAACATTTCAGTTGTATGCATCTGTCTATTTAAACATGCCTGCCCCCTGTTATATTGCTCATTTGAATATGTTTTTCCTACTTTCATATTTCCTGTGGAAAATGTTCTAGACTTACTACAGTTTATAATTAGCTTTCATTAGATTTATGAACAAGGCAGTTTTTTAGTCAATGAATATGCTTTATTAAATGAATATTTCAGAAATACAATGCACAGATAACAATGCATATCCCAAAAGCCACAGCAAATAGTATGGTACTGTCAGCAGAGCACAAATGTTATTGCTTTTCAAATAGCAGTCATTCACTTCATCAGCATCTCTGAGCTATGATATGGGTTCCTCGGTTTATAGATAGTTATCACTTTTTACTTTTGCCCATGACACAAATTCCTCTCATATTTCAGTAAATTTGCAATGATATTGTTGTGAAAAAAAAAAAATGTATGTAGTGTATAAATTTTTATGTTTTAACACTAAATTAAAATTTAAAGGAGGGGAGGGGTGGCTAATCTTAATATCATCTCGTGCTATAACAATGCAAAGCAAAATAATTGATGATACTATAATTCCTTTCTACATCAGTGATTCTCCAACTTTCTTATTAGTGCATGCTTTTTCTAAAAGCAAGCAATTTCTATGGTACCTCACGCAAAAATGCTCACTTCACAGGCAAATTGCACATGAAATGAAAGCTGCGACAATTAAGTGGTTAATCGTATTGGAGGAATGTTTTTAAATATCTTACTTTCATTTCAATACTTTTAATTTTTTTTTTTATTTTTTTTTTCGGGGGGGGGGGGGGGGACGATTGGATAGCTGAAGGTTGATTTCTACAAAGACCGTTTTTTACTTTTTCGATTTTGTTTGGAGATTTTTTTTTTTATTCAGATAGTTTGCTTTTACGAACCGGTTTTGAAAGTGAAGGTATAAAAAAAAAACTGCAAACAAAATTGAAAAAGTGAAAAGCGGCCTTTGTATACTATATCCAGTGCAAAAAAAAAAAAAAAAAAAAAATAATAATAATAATCCTAGGTTAAAGCAAAAATCCCTAGTTGAAATATTTCTGGATTTTAAATTCTCAACTCTCTTTATCCCTAGGAGGTGTGTGTATGTGTGTGTGTGTGTGTGTGTGTGTGTGGGGGGGGGGTAGTAATTTGAACATCGGAAAAAGGTCATACTTTAGAAATTTTTGTCGTTTTCAGCAACATAGTAAACTGTTGGGGAAGTGGTTGCAATATAACGCTCATCTGCAAGAAAAACCACACAACTCAAAAATATTATATGTAACAATCAAGCCAAATCTGCATATTTTTTCTCTTTTTAGAACACAAAAAAAAAAAAAAAAAAAAAAAAAAAAATCGAAAAATGGAAATATTAATAATAATAAAATTTATGTCGCACCATAGAGAATTAAATTCTGAACGTTTGTATTAAAATTAAAAGAAAATCGGCCAAGCTGTTCCTGAGTGTCCAAAAAGCCAGTTTTTTTACTTTCTTCTATCTTTACAAGAAGAAAGTATTGGTTTCATGAAAATTTTCGAATTCCAGTTTTCGACGGATTTACACGTTTTATGGGTCAGAGATTCCAAAAAACATGTTTTTACAAAATGTCTGTCTGTCTGTCCGTCTGTCTGTATGTGACACAAATTTTGTGGGCGCTCTATCTCAAGAACTAATGCACGGAATTTAATAAAAATTGATATTCAGTTAGTCCCTGATATAAATTGGTGCTGATTAGTTTTTGGTGTAAATCTCTCAACAGGTGGCGCTGCTATGCAGCCTTTTTCACGATTTCCGCAGTAGCTCAATCTCCAGAACTAATGCACGGATTTTCATCAAACTTCAGATTCAGTTAGTTCTTGACATGAATTGAAGTTTTGAACATTTTGGTGTAAATCGCTCAACAGGTGGCGCTGCTATACTGCATTTTTTACAATTTCCGCAATAGCTCTATCTCAACAACTAATGCTTGGAAAATCAACAAACTTCAGATTCAAGTATACTTTGATATAAATTAATGCTGTTTGTGTTTTGGTGCAAATCGCTCAACAGGTGGCGCTGCTATGCTCCACCTGCTATAATTTCCATTATAGCTATATCTCAAGAACTAATGCAACAATTTTCACCAAACTTCAGAATCAGTTAATCCTTGATATGAATTGACATTTTGTACATTTTGGTGTAAATTGCTCAACAGGTGGCGCTGCTATACAGCATTTTTCCCGATTTCTGCAATAGCTATATCTCAAGAACTAATGGACACATTTTCATCAAACTTCAGATTCAGTTACTCTTTGATATGAAGTGATGCTGACTACGTGTTTGTGAATATCGTCCAATAGGTGGCGCTGCTGTGCTGCATTTTGTACTATTTCCTCAATAGCTCTATCTCAAGAACTAATGCACGAATTTTCATCAAACTTCAGATTCAAGTACACCTTGATAAATGTTGATGCTGATTATGTGGTTGTGTAAATCGCGCAACAGGTGGCGCTGTTATGCTGTATTTGTCATCATTTGCGCAATAACTCTATCTCAAGAACTAATGCACAGATTTTCCCCAAACTTCATATTCAGTTAGACATTGACATAAGTTGATGATAATTAGGTTCTGGTGTAATCACCCAATAGGTGGCGCTGCTATGCTGCATTTTGATGGATTTATACGATTTAAGGGACAGTAATATCTCAAGAACTAATGCACGGAATTTCATCTTTTTAGAATCCTCATGATGAGCATAGATGCGCTGTGATAATGAATTTTGAAGTATTGACAAGTATGAGATAGAAGAAAGTTTTGTGATGGCCACAACATGCTAGTTTTTTTTAAAGGGGGGGGGGGGGGACGTTTAAAATTTGTAACTTTGTATCAATTCGAATTAAAAAAATCATTTTGGGGCTATATTTTAGACAATATAAGTTATAAGCAACAAGAAAAAAACTTAATTTGAAATATATTTTTTTATTATTGTATACAATGTATTACAATAAGAATCGTGATTTTCAATAATCGATTTCAGATTTCTTCCTAATTTTTACCCGACTACGGCAAAGCCAAAGGAGGGTTATGATTTTGACAGGCTATGTATGTATGTATGTATGTATGTATGTATGTATGTATGTATGTATGTTCATCTGTTCCCTCGTAACTTCTAAACCACTAATCAGAATTCGACAAATGACATATCATTAGAAGCGTCTTAATTGTCCGCTGGTTATAGGCTATATAGATTTTCACCAAATTCAATGTGGCGCCTTCTAGCGGACAAAATATACAGAGTAAAAAAATAAAGTTAAGCTAGATATGCCGTGTTTGGTATCATTTTAAAGCGCTTCACTTGTACATTTCGAATATATATATATTACTAGCATTTGCTTGTGACTTTACTTGCATTTATGGGCTAATTGCATATAATTCACATCTTTTCGTTCTTAATTTCTTTGGTACTTAGTAATCAGAATAAGACCACTGCAGTGCCATTAGAAGGGTCTTGATCTTGATATTCTGTTGGTTGTGAGCTATAAAGTTTGTCACCAAATTTACTATTATGCCCTCTAGCGGACAAAAAGTATAAAATAAAAATATATGTAATGTGTTTGGTATTACTTGAAAGAGCTTCACCAGTATTTATATGCTTATACATAATTACAAGACTGCTTTGAAGATGTTTAAAAAAAATGAGCGATAAGAGTAAAGCGCGGATCACGGGAACTGTAATGTAGAGCAGCGTGAACGTTATTCTATTAACGTTCACGTCAAAAAATAAAGTTAAGATAAATATGCCGTGTTTGGTATCATTCAAAAGCGCTTTACTTGTACATTTTGAATATATCTATATATTACTAGCATTTGCTTGTGACTTTACCTGTATTCATGGGGTACTTTTATACTTTTTCAGCGTAGTTTTTTGTCGTAGTTGGGTTTTAGTTTTTTTACTTTATCTTGTATCAGTAATATAAGATGATCAGATTTTTAAGCTGGAGAATCTGTAATTATATTGGCGTCTATATAGTTGTAGTTTTTCGTTATTTTGAATGGAAAATGCGTTTTGAATGTGTGATCAAAGATGGTAGGGGGCGAAAATAATAATTAAAAAAACTTCAAATTTAATTTTTAATCTAAATCGTTTAAAAAAAATATTTTCAAAATATTCTTGGTGTGTTCTTGGAGTATCTCTGTGGGATATTTTGTAGCACTAGTCTGTCCATAGATAGACTAACAGGTAAACACTTATTTGCTTACAAAATTGTTAAAGGAAGTACAATTATTGTACTTTTTGGTTTGCAATTTTATGAAACTGACCCAGGTACGCGGTGTAGTATAGTAATTGGAATAAATAATATTATGTCTATTGAAAATCCATAGTAATTAATTACAATTATCCACCACCAACATGCTGAAAGTATAACAATAATAAAATGTCAAAAAGAAATGGCCTCGTGAATCAGTTGTGAATTTTGTCATGTAATACTTTTATTTTATTTTATTTGTTTTACATTTTACCAGAGTAGCTCTGTTGCCTCAAATCAGTTTTTTTTCCTTCAGCGCACATAATCAACGGTAGCTTTTAAAGTAATGATTAAGTTTAAACCAAATATTATATCTGTGCTGTGGAACAAAAAGGACCAGTGTCAAAAATTGAGAAATTTGAGTTAAATGCACGAATGAATTCAGGATGCGATGTAAAGTAATTGTTAAAAGGGCCAAAGTCCTCCCAATATTAGATCATTGGAAACAAAATATTTTGTCGAGGCTAATGTTACTGTTAATGTAATGTGTCAAACTTAAATTGGGTTTTCTGCCATTTGGGAAAAATGGACATTGGCCCTTTTTGTTCCAAGGTACAGATATGTATTATATCTTCTTGTCTTTAGTTTCTAGCATGTCTGGAGATTTCATTACTTCACAAGAAGATACTAAAGGTTTTTTAAAGGCTGTTCTCAAATCCAAAAAGACAACTTTATGACATACGTTTTAATTTATTTTTGTTCGGAAATGCATGAAAATAACAGGTATTGTTATTCAGGAACTACGTAATAGAACTATTTTTCCGTTTTTTTTCAAACGCAATAGATCTTTCAGAAAATAGTGTCAAAGTGGGCGTTTTGAACCTAATTTCCGCGCGAAAGACGAATAACCACCCAAAAAATTGTGAAAAACGTCTTTGTCACGTGATCAAAATCACTTATAACTCAATGGGTAAATTATTTATCAAAAAATGCAAAACACCGTTCGATTCCAAATCGCTCCTATAGTCAGGCCTTCCAATTTTATATCTTTCTGTTAAAAAATGAATTTGTAAATATGTCAAAACGTTTTGCGCTTGTTGAGCAGAGCAGTTGAGAACAGACTTAAGGGTCCTATAAATAGTCAATCAGCTTCCGAAATCCTCTCCTTAATCTTAAATCTATGGCCATGGAATGCATTCGTATATTTAAAATATCTCATCGGGAAATTAATATTTTTAACTTATTTTTTCCGCATACTCGTTCTTCCTAAAGGATGTCTCTTTTTTTTAGGGTTTCGTTCATCTGACGAAACCCTATTCGTCTCGCTCCTCTGTCTGTCTGTCTGTCTGTCCGTCACAGAGCCCGTTCTCAGAAACTATACATTTTGGAGGCTTGAAATTTTGCATACTTATAGCTGAACACCACACAACATACGACAAATCATAAAATTTTGAAAAAGTTGTACATTTAACCCTTTGGGCTCCCAAATGTGTACTTTAAACAATTCTTTCTAAGTGAGCTCCTAATTAAGTTGAAGGCGTGAAATTTTGCGTACTTATAGCTGAACACCTCAGACCAAACGACAAATCATAAAATTTTGAAAAAGTTGTAAATTTAACCCTTTGGGGTCTCACATGTGTATTTTAAACAATCCTTTCTAAGTGAGCCCCTAATTAGGTTGGAGGCGTGAAATTTTACATACTTATAGCTGAACACCTCACATGAAACGACAAACTATAAAATTTTGAAAAAGTCGTACATTTAACCCTTTAGACTCCCGCATGTGTATTTTAAACAATTCTTTTTAAGTGAGCCCCTAATTAGGTTAGAGGAGTGAAATTTTGCATACTTATAGCTTAACACCTCACATCAAACGGCAAATCATAAAATTTTGAAAAAGTCGTACATTTAAACCTTTGGGCTCCCCCATGTGTGTTTTAAACAATTCTTTCAAAGTGAGCCCCTAATTAGGTTGGAGGCGTGAAATTTTGCATACTTATAGCCGAGCACCTCATATCAAACGATAAATCATAAAATTTTGAAAAAGTCGTACATTTATCCCTTTGGGCTCCCACATGTGTATTTTAAACAATTCTTTGTAAGTGAGTCCTAATTAGGTGGAGGCGTGAAATTTTGCATACTTATAGCTGAACACCTCACATCAAATGACAAACCATAAAATTGTGAAACAGTCGTACATTTAACCCTTTGGGCTCCCACATATGTATTTTAAACAATTCTTTCTAAGTGAGCCCCTAATTAGGTTGGAGGCGTGAAATTTTGCATATTTATAGCTGAACACCATCATGCGACAAATCATAAAATTTTGAAAAAGTCGTACATTTAACCCTTTGGTCTTCCACATGCGTATTTTAAGCAATTCTGTCTAACTGAGCCCTTATTAAATTGGAGATTTGAAATTTTGCATACTTATAGCAGAACACCTGAGGACAGGCGCAAATCATAAAATCTTGAAAAAGTCTTACGTTTCACCACTTATGTATTTTAAGGAATTCTTTCTAAGAGAGCCTTTAATTAAGTTGGAGACATGAATTTTTGCATACGACCTCAGACTTCTGGACTGAATACCTCAGACTACATGACAAATCATAAAATGTTCCAAAAGTCTTATATTATTTACTCCTCCGGGCTCTAACTTGAGTATTTTAAGCAATTTTTCTAACCTCCGCCCTTTTCACCCGGGGAGCACTTTTCCAACTTTTGCCGACATCCCTTTGACCATTATTTCATATTATGCACCATAGCCTTACATATTTGAGTTCCACTTTTTACCACCAGAGGCGCCTACTTATCTCGTGTGCTATGGGCCCAATCGCCTCGACTTATATATCTACGGATAGTATGTAAAACGGAGTTTCGTTCGGATAGAGGTTTGTTTAGAATAGAGTGCGCCCCTGGTTGCGAAATGTGAAACTAACAGATTTTTCAAAGGGATAAAGTGTTTTGAATGGAATATTAAACGAAACCCTCTGTGCGACACACTTACCCACTTGTTTTCTTAGTTGTCAAAATATTTCTAAAATATATATAATATATATTTAATTTTATGTGAAGCGTTAAGGTTGTTCTCAACTGCTCTGCTCAACAAGCCAAAATGTTTTGACACATTTACAAATTCAATTT
This sequence comes from Maratus speciosus, assembly GCA_963932465.1. NCBI lineage: Eukaryota > Metazoa > Arthropoda > Arachnida > Araneae > Salticidae > Maratus > Maratus speciosus. The sequence continues at coordinate 234,133,352 of OZ010788.1, forward strand.
TTAGCGGAAAGATATAAAATAGGAAGGCCTGACTATGGAAGCGATTTGGAATCGGACCGTGTTTTCCATTTTTTGATAAATAAATTACCTATGAGTTATAAGCGATTTTGATCACGTGATAAAGATGTTTTTCACATTTTTTTGTGTGTGCTTATTCTTCTTCGCGCGGAAATTCGGTTCAAAACGCCCACTTTGACACTATTTTCTGAAAAATCTATTGCGTTTGGAAAAAAAAAAAAAAAAAAAAAAAAAAAAAAAAAAAAAAAAACGGAAAAAATAGTTCAATTACATAGTTTCTGAACAACAACACCTGCTTGTTTCATGCATTTCCGAAAAAATTAAACTTATGTCATAAAGTTACCTTTTTGGATTTGAGAACAGCCTTAAATATAGGAATTTATTCAACAGTAATATGTTTAACATTAGCGCGAGGAATTCGGAAATTGACTGATGATCTGTACAACCAAACTAAAGAAAAGCATAAACAGCCTAAAAGTTTCTCAATCCTGCTATTGCGAGGATTCATAATAGGAACCTCTATTTCAACACAAAATCAATGAAGAAGAAAAAAACAGAAGCAATAGCGGCAAAGTATTACGTACGTTACTGTACTGCTATTGTCTTTCTCCTTCTCTTTTCGTTTTTTCCCACTGAAGAGTGGAGATGATGTTTTAGGAATTGGGAAACCATATAAATGCTAAATTTATTAACGGTTGTTTGTTCTTTTCATTACATCAGTTTTTATGTCTCCCGTAATTACTAAACACTACCTTACGGACATACAAACAAGGAAGATGTTCCGTTTTTGAGTAAAAATATTTCAAAAGCCCTGCCAGATCCCAGATGAGAATCCTGGCTGTGCCACTGATTCCAAAAGCTTCCATAATCAACCGATTGCTCTCTGATTCTGAAATCTGAAAAGCTTATTATTCAATAAAAGCATTTTGTTTTGAATGAACTCAGATTTATTTAAATTATATATTTAGTGTTTTGCGTAAGAATGCTTTATGTATTTGCAGCTCCTTTTTACTGTAATTTTGAACAAACAAAATGCTGACAATGCAAACAGAAGGCACGATACACAGTAGTGCTGCCATCTACTGAGTTATTGCGTAACTATCATTCAAATAAAAATGTATTATCCAATATATTTTCGGCAAAAATTGCTGAAATTCAAGTATAATATGTGGAGTATCATAAAGCATTAATTAAACTAGTTGGATGTGCCAATCCCATACATTCTTTTATCTAATTCTAATACATAAATGCAAACCGGTTTCAAAACTGAAAGTACCTTTTTAAAAAAAATCTGCAACCAAAATCGAAAAAGTAAAAAAGAGTCATATTAAAGATTCTCAGCTATCCTATGCAAAAAAAAATCGTTTAAAAATATTAAAATTTAAACGAGAAATTCAAAAACAACCTCCCCATTGGTTTAACATTACGGAGCGGATGTTTTCAAGTGAGTGAAGAAAGTGAAGAAACCCTTAAGTTACAGAGGGAGATGGTGGTAGAGGTGTGTGTCATCATCATATTACAGATGGTTTGGTGGGCCGTGGACAGAAAAAGGTTGGGAAACACTGGTCTACATCATTAAAACATTTGTCTCCTACACCCGTTTAAATTTTATTTATTTTTTTAAATAAACTGTTCTGTGCGTGCGTTTGTGTCTCAAAAGTAGCAGACATGTCAAATTTCACGTTCCTATCCTTAACAATTCCACAGAAAATGTAATAAAGCGTTTTTAGAACGATTTTCGCACATTTCTCCCTGATAAATTTCGAATTTTTTAGAAATCGTTCTTAGAGAGCATCTTAGGATTAGTAAGGTAGTTAACGAGTTACAGTAAGTGTTCTCATAAATATTTTATGCATTTATTGCCAATCGCAATTGGTTAATTTATTTGAAAATGGCTAGTTGGCTCTCTTATTTTTAAGGCTGTTCTCAACTGCTCTGCTCAACAAGCGCAAAACGTTTTGAAACATTTACAAATTCATTTTTTAACGGAAAGATATAAACTTGGAAAGCCTGGCCATGGAAGCGATTTGGAATTGAACTGTGTTTTTCATTTTTTGATAAATAAATTACCTATTGAGTTATAAGCGATTTTGGTCACGTGACAAACACGTTTTTCGCCCGCTCTCGAGTGATTATTCCACTTTCGCGTGGAAATTCGGTTCAAAACACCCACTTTGACGCTATTTTCTGAAAGATCTATTGCGTTTGGAAAAAAATGGAAAAAACAGCTCGATTACATAGTTTCTGAACAACAACACCAGCTAGTATCATGCATTTTCGAACAAAAATAAATTAAAACTTATTAAAATTAAACTTAGAAAGTTGCCCTTTTCGATTTGAGAACAGCCTTAAGGGAATCTTAGTCCTTTCAGTATCACAAATATTGTAAGATTAGAACGTTTTTATACGTTCTTATAGAACGTTAGCATCTTAGGATCACCCTTTTAAATTTTAATTTAAAAAAAAAAAAAACTGTTCTGTGCGTGCATTTGTGTATCTAATAAGTAACAGCCGTGTAAAATTTCGTTTCTATCTCTAACAATTCCATATAAAATTCGCAAGTCTGGTATTTTTAGAATGTTTTCTGCTTATTTCAGCCTTTTTAATACCGATTTTTCTTTAGAAACCACTCTTAGCGAGCATTTCTATCTCAAAAGTAATCACCATGCCAAGTTTGAAGCTTCTAGCCCCTTCAGTATCACAAAAATCGTAAAGTTAGGACTTTTTTTTTCTCTTACATCCTTTTAAATTTCGATTTTTTTGTTTTTTTTAATTGTTGTGTATGTGCATTTGCGCCGTAAAAGTAATGTCCTTGTCAAATTTTTGACATGTGCCTCTAGTTTGTATCCCTAACAATTCCATAAAAATCGTAATTTAGAACGTTTTCCACTCATTTCACCCTTTTATAATTCTAATTTTTTAGAAACCATTCTTAGTGAGTATTTGTTTCTTAAAAGTAACTGTCATGTCAAATTTCTAGTTTCTTAGATCCTTCCGTATTAAAAATATCGTAAGTTTAGAATATTTTGTCTCCTGCACCTGCACCCTTTTAAATTTTAATTAAACAAAAAACTGTTCTGTGCGTGCATTTGTGTTTTAAAAGTAGCAGCACGTCAAATTTCAAGTTTCTATCCTTAACAGTTCCATAGAAATCGTAATTTAGAACGCTTTTCGCGCATTTCATCCTTTTAGATTTCGAATATTTCTAGAAACTGTTCTTAGAGAGCATTTACATCTTATAAGTAACAGCCTTGTCAAATTTCAAGTTTCTAGCCCAATCAGTATCTCAAAAATCGCAATTTTAGAACGCTTTTCGCTCTTGCACCCCCTTGGGAGCAGTGGCACCGACTTAAAATCCAATATCAATTTGCCACCATTACTTTTAAAATCGATTCGGTTGTCCCCCTCAACAAACAAACAAACGTTATTTCTTTATAATATTAGTAGAAATTAAGTATTTTGAAAATAAGAGGTCTTTTTTTCCCCAAGGCTTATACAGTATCGAAGATTTCTAATTTATACCAGTGGATGAGAAGATGATAAATAAAACGACCGTTTATTATAGTGACCCTTCCATTATAACGACCGATACCAAAAGTTAAAAGTAATTACTTATTTAAGGTGGTTCTCAAGTCTACTATACTCAATAAGCCCAAAACTTCCTTCCATATTTACTGACTCATTTTCAAACGTAAAGGCACAAAATTTGTTGTGCTAAATATGGAAGCAATTTGGAATCGAAAGATTTTTTCTATTTTTTGATAAATAAATTATTTATCGAGTTATAAGCGATTTTGAGTGTCACGTGACAACCGATTTTTCTCCCTTCTCTGACTGGCATTTCTCCTTTCGTTCAGAAATTCGGTTCAAAACGCCAACTTGACAGTATTTTCTTAAAGATCTTTTGCATTTACCAAAAAATGGAAAAAGTTTTCCGCTCACATAGTTTTTGAATAACAACACCTGTTAATTTCATGCGTTTCCGAACAAAAATGAATTAAAACTTGTGTCATCTAGTTGCGGCGTTGGTTATTTTTATATTTAATACAGCGACCGATTAGATGAAAATATTCCCTGATTCTATAACTCTTTCTACCTTTTCTATCAATATTTATTTGATATTGCTTGGAAACTGTGAATGAACTTGGAATGTCTTTACAGTAGAGTTAAAAAAAAAAAAAAAAAAAAAAAAAAAACAGTTTAAAAATTAAGGATTTATCGGAGGAAAATATTGGAAAGCCTTATGAATATCGCCTGAAGCTTCTACAAACATATATTTATACTTCAACTGCATAGTAACTACTACTTCCACTCCAGATATACACTGGGTATGTTTTTGATGTTTATATGAACATGGATGGTGGTATAAATGCGGTCTGTTATATGCCTGGAGTCATATACAAATTAATTGTTTAACCCGTAAATGCGCGATTTTTTATTTTGTTTCGAAAAAATATATATATATGATTCTCTGAAAGGTTTATTACACAGGAAAAATAATGAAAAAAATCAGAGATACATTTTTCATATAATACGTCAATCTTTTCTTCTGTTGCACAACAAGTATGTCTCCAAATACCTTATTTTATATAATTATTTATTTTATAAAACTTAACCTTTAACCCTTTAATTCCCACGATAGAATACGTTCTAGAAATTAGGTAGTTCAGAGAATCTGACTTTACACCAGAAAGTTTCAATGGTTAATTTCGCTTTATTTAAATACGGAATGTCTGTAAAGCAACTATTGCTATTTTAATTTTCTGGTGTGAATTAGGTATATACGAATAAAAAAAAACTATTAAATTCAAAACACTGTTGTTTGCATGCATGCAAAGCTGCGCACTAAAGGGTTAAAGAATCATGTTTTAAAAAAACTTGTAAAATAGAAATATAATTCTATTGTGAATTAATAGACGAAACAGTGCTTTTCTTGTCTGACTAGAGGAAGGATGTAGAATGTAAGAAAAGACCAGAAAACCTATTTGAATTTTTTTTCTTATTTAATTTAATTTTAATTTTATTCATTGTCAGATTAATTGCTGAACGTCCCACCCTTCAAGCTCTATCTTAAACAGCCTATTTTCTCGTGGCCCTTTGCAACTGTTCTTGGTGTACTACTCGTCGTCATATTCACAATTTTTGCATTCTATATCTACAATACTTCTTTGAAATATATCCAAATAATATAAATTAGAGGCCTCCAAAACCAGTGGTTCTGTCGATCCGTGCTATCAAGTTCTGTGTATATATTAAAATTCTAATATTGTGAAACCGAAACGGCAGAGGGGTCGAAATGTCATGGACTGAGCGTTGATAATATCTCAATATTCTCATATTTATTCACACGCTTCAAAACTAATACGACTCTTTACAACTCTATGGAACTTGTTTTACTTTGATCACCCTACATTTTCATTGAAAATTCTGATATATTTATTTATTTATTTTTTATTATTTTATTTTTTTTTTTGCGTTTGTTATTTAGAAATACGTGATAAATTCTACCGATTCGAAGCGCCGCATGTACGTAAGGCAAGGGTCTTATAGATCAATAGCCATAGCTTGTTTCTCTGTTTAATAAGCCAGTAATGATGGCAACTTTACTCAAAAAGTTGTACGCCGATAATGAACGATTTTCCTTATTGTCAAAGTCAGGTCAGGAATCAATATCTGGGCAGAGTTTCTGAAAAAGATGAAGAAAACTCTTTGGTTTCAAGTTTTAACAAGTGAAGCACTTTTCTTATCTGGATGGAGGAAGGATGCAGCAGGTAAGAAAAGCCCAGACTATCGATTTGGAATTTTTATCTAATTTCATTTATTTTCAGATTAATTACTGAAGAGCTAGACTCCCCACCCTTTGAGCTCTACCTTAAGGCCTTAACTGGTCTGCTGAACAAGCGCAAAACGTTTTGACACATTTACAAATTCATTTTTTAACGGAAAGATATAAAATTGGAAAGTCTGGACATGGAAGCGATTTGGAATCGAACTGTTTTTTCCATTCTTTTGTTCCATCAATTACCTATTGAGTTATAAGCGTTTCTGATCACGTGACAAACACGTTTTTCGTCCGCCCTTGCGTGCTTATTCTCCGTTCGCGCAGAAACTCGGTTCAAAACGCCCTTTTTGACACTATTTTCTGAAAAATCTATTGCGTTTGCAAAAAAAAAAAAAAAAAAAAAAATGGAAAAAACAGCTCGATGACATAGTTTCTGAACAACAACACTAGCTAGTTTCATGCATTTTCAAACAAAAATAAATTAAAACTTATGTCAAAAAGTTGTCCTTTTGGATTTGAGAACACCCTTAAACAACGTATTTTCTCATGGTCCTTTGCAATTGTTCTTGGTATCCTACTCACCATCATTAATAAATTTTGTATTCTATATCTGCAATACTTCTTTGAAATATATTCAAATACAATAAATTAGAAGCTTCCAAAATCAAAGGGACAGGCAGTGGTCTTGTTACCCCGTGCTATCAGGCTCTGTATAAATTAATATTCTAATATTGTAAGAACGACACGGCAGAGGGATCAAAATGCCATGGACCGAGCATTGATAACATATCGATTTTCCCATATTTATTTATTCACTTCAAAATTACACGAATTTTTATAACTCTATGGAAGGGGCTTTACTTTGATCGATTCGCGTTTTTCATTAAAAATTCTGGGTATTTTATTTTATTTGCGTTTTTTTTTTTTTTCTTTTAGAAATATATATTATAAATTCTGTCGAATCGAAACCCTACGTGTACGTAAGGCAAAGGTCTTTGCCCATTAGCAATAGCTTCTCTGTTTAATAAGCCAACAATGATGGCAACCTTACTCAAAAGTTGTAAGCTGATCGTGAGCGATTTTCCTTATTGTCAAAGTCAGGGCAGGAATCAACATCTGGGCAGAGTTTCTGAAAAAGATGAAGAAAACTCTTTGGTTTCAAGTTTTAACAGGTGAAGAACTTTTCTTATCTGGCTGGAGGAAGGAAGCAGCGAGTAAGAGGAGCCCGACCAATCGATGTGGAAATTTTCCACAAGATCTTCCCTCCCACCATCAGACGCAAGGTAAGTTTCCGTGCTCTCTTTTTATTTGGAGCCAACAGGTGCCTGTCTTTCATTTCCCACGGATTAGAAAGCAGAGAAGTAAAAAAAAAGATGACATGGCTAAACGATTCATTCATTCAAAAAGAAAAAAAAAAAAAGTCGTTCCTTTTAATCTAAACAACTTTCTAAAATTATAATTAATTAACAACATTGTTGTAAAAGTTTCCCCCCGTTTAACCCCCCCTTTTTCCTATTGCATTTGCATAATTGCGACTAACTACATTCTTACACGTTCTTCAATTCATTTTTAGGTGCGTTCGTAATTATATAAATGGGGCATTCTCACAATCTTTTGACTTTCATGTCTCTGAATAATAATTTTTTATTTAATACACTTTTTTTTTTATTTCATATACTGGGGAACACCCCATTGCATGATTGCATAACAATATTAACGAGATAAATAAGTTTTGGACGATGTTGGGGGTCCAAATACCAGGAAAACTCGTCTACCGTCCCGTGTCCCTGATGCTGATTTTTAAGTTTGGTCTGGATAAAATGTCAATGTCTGGTCAATGTCTGGATAAAATTGTTTCAATAAAAATAATTCGATGTAATTTTTTTCTGAAACTGGAACTATTGTTTTATATAAATATGTAGCTAAAAATTAACCTGCACACATTTTTAGGGTTGTTATTATTTTTTAAACTCTGTCCCTGGGTTTTAGATTCCTTATCATCCCTCTTCTAAAATTATACAGAAAATCATTTCAGATGCAGCCATAGAATTTTTTTCAAGTTTTTTCTCATCCAGAAGTATGCTAGAGAAATAATGTCTAAAATTCTTTGGCAAGAAATTTACTGTAGAATTTAAATCAGCATTTAAATATCAATTTCAAGCATCGTGGTTTTATTGGTAGTCTCACCGTCCCCAAGGTTTATTCCTGCACTTTTCGAGGTAAATTAAAAAAAAAAAAATTAATTTAATCCAATGTTAACAACTGTTTCTAAAAATCAATGAACATTGTGGCTATCACTTAGTCTTAACATGATTTTCCTAAAAATAGGTGGTAATTTTCCTTACCGTTCCATCCTTACCGTCCCTTTTTTCCAATACCATCCCCTTTTTTTACCTTAACGTCCCTTCTTTAACACCCCTTTAAGACAATGTTATACAAAAAAAGAACGTATTAAAATAATAAATGTATAATGTAATAAATAAATGTATAAATGTATTAAAAGTACTACATTGTTATTATTTCTTATTTGAATGTCCTGTGTGTACTATGCAAATTCATTATAAGTAAAAATTTAGAAGTAAATAAGAAGTTATAGGGGTAAAATGGTAAGGAAAATTAAACTCGCAAGTTTAACTTAAACCTCAATTAAATAAAAAATGTTTCGCTGCTGACCCTTTTTTCCTTACTTTGAATCATTAAGGCATTCGTCTATCAGATTAAAATGTTATTTTAGCAAATTTAATTTTGCCAGATTTTTTTCCCCAAAAGTCAAAAGATTGTGAGAATGCCCCAAATACGTAGCACCCATAGCCGTCGTTCAGTCCGTCCGTCTGTAACAGAGCAAAAACAACCCAACTGAATGGTCTTAAATTTTAAATATATAATTGTTGCAAAATTTTGTCGAATTTTAGGAAAATCGTATGTATAGTTTAATTACAGGGACAGTCAAAAGTTTTCCGTTACATTAAGGCCAATGGGAAAAAATTATTTCAAGTGCATTTTAAAGATGTTACATGCTTTCGAACAGAATGAAATTGATATGCACTTATGAAAAACATTAAAATATACATTCATTACACTATGCGGTGCAAAAAATATTTATAAAACTAGTTATAGTACGAATGCACCTCATTTGCCACGTTTGACGAGCAATTTCCAACTTTTTATTCCTAGAAGCATAAAATTAGCAGGTGTTCTTATTCAGAAGCTATCAAATCAAATAAGGTTTTCTATTTTTCGATAAAAGCAAAAGATCTTTTTGAAAATGTTGTCAAGAATGGCTTTTTGAATCGAATGTGACATCCCAACAAAGTTCTCCAGGAGTCAGAAATTGGGATCAGCTCAAGACGTAACACATTTATGAAAAAATGAAAGCGCTATTCGATTCCAAGTCATTTGAACAAGTTTTTCCCTTTCTTGCGCTGCTTCATCGAAAATTCCGTTCAAATGGCCCGCTTTGACAGTATTTTCTGAAAGATCTTCTGACTTTACCGACATTTGAAAAATATCATCTGATTACATACTTTATGATTAAGAACACCAATTTCATGCATTTCCCAACAAAAATGAATTCAGAAATGTGTCAGAAAGTAGCTCCTTAGAATTTGAGAACAGCCTTAAAGCTGTTCTAAATCCAAAGGGGATATTTCTGACGCACTTTTTAGTTCATTTTTATTCGGAAACGCATAAAATTAGCAGGTATTGTTATTCAGAAAATATGTAATCGAAAGACTTTTCTTTTTTTTGGTAAACGCAAAAGATCCTTCTGAAAATACGGCCAAAGTGGACATTTTAAACCGAATTTCCTAACGCGACACCGGTCGTCACGTGACCGTGACCAGAATGACTTATAACTCGATAAGTATTTTATTTTTCAAAAAATGGAAAACTCATTTCGATTCCAAATCGCTTCAATAGTCAAGCTTGCCAATTGTATGCCTTAACATTTAAAAATGGGTCAGAAAGTTTCGCGTTGTTGAGCAGGCGATTTCAGAATCGACGCATATTCACAAAATCATTTTTATTCTGAAATGCGCGAAATTTCCAGGTATTCATATTCAAAAACATAATAATAATAAAATGTTTTCATTTCCCAATAATCTTTTTAAAGTTTATGCCAAAATTTCCTGAACGGATTTTCGGAATACGGCAGTTAGGGAAAGATCGCCATCGGGAAGCAAACAATTTATAACTCAAATTATAGTACATTTATAGGAAAACGGAAAAACTATTCAATTCCAAAGCACTTAAATGAAACTGATCATAGATGCCATGCTTTGACGTATAAAAATGTTTTCATAAATGTGTCAGAATGACTCGTTAGGGAGTAAATTTTTTTCTTTCTTTTGAAACAAACCTTAATATGATAAATTTATATTGACCCAATCTACCGCAGTTATCTGCCACATCAAAAGCTACAATTAATCTAATATAGATATAGGATAGTAAGGGATAATCCTATCGGAAAGTAAGGAATATCATATAATAAAAAAATATGATAATTGAATAGTCATTGTCTCAAATCACTCCAATCAGGCCTGCCAGAAACACTCAAATTTTATTTGGAATATCACTACTTTCGTATAGTATTATTTGCTTGATTTCATCGCAAAGGTTTTGTAATATATAGCGGAGAATTTGAGAGCCACCTTAAGAATCAAGGATCTTAAGGGTGTTCTCAAATCCAGGGCAACTTTCTAACATAAGTTTTAATTTATTTTTGTTCGAAAACGCATGAAACTAGCTAGTGTTGTTGTTCAGAAACTATGTCATTGAGCTGTTTTTTCGATTTTTTTGCAAACGCAATAGATCTTTCAGAAAAGAGTGTCAAAGTAAGGCGGTTTGAACCGAATTTCCGCGCGAAGGAAGAAAAAGCACCCAAGAGCGGGCGAAAAACGTGTTTGTCACGTGGTCCAAAATGTTTATAACTCGATAGGTAATTGATTGATCAAAAAATGGAAAAAACAGTTCAATTCTCAATCGCTTCCATGGCCAGGATTTCCAATGAATTTGTAAATGTGTAAAAACGTTTTGCGCTTGTTAAGCAGAGCAGTTAGAGCAGCCCGAGCAAATCCTCATTTTGTGCATTTTCAATCATTTGCTTCAATCGACTGTGAATATACAAAATGAGGAATTTAAATCATGTTAATTCAGTTTAATTTTGATTAATTTCAAATTTAAAAAAAAGCATTTTTTTTTTTTTTTTTTTTTTTTGTGTTTTTCTTCATTTTTACTAGTGGGCTTGCCCACCCTTGCCCTTGCCCATAGCTGGCGGCCCTATAAATGTCCCGTTTGTCCTTGCGAAGATAACCTACCAAGTAATAAATAAAACTACAGCTCTGAATGTAAAAGAAACAGGTCTTGCTCCTCGCTCTGCAGAGCTCGTTCCATCCATCCCATTGTCGTCTTTTCGCAAAATCGCCTGTGGGAATGTGCCCGGATGCTTGGGAGCTGTTTCCACATCCTCCCCCTGTGCCAGCTCGGCGTTTCCTCTCCCTGTTCGTGTTGTGTTGATCCCAGATATCGTTCTGCTGGTGCGTGTCGATAACTGGGTCCCCGCATCCGGTCAGACACGATCTTTGGGACCTGACTCACTTGTTGCTCACTCTCAGCAACGGGATGGTTGGCCCCTCGCCGCTGAGGTGAACAAAAAAGGAGATTGCGAAGATGAAAGTTCGAAAGTACGTGAAAGGAAAATGCCGTAACTTATCCCAGAAAAAGAAAGAAAAGTTCTACATGTTTCGCCATGGATACAGATAGTATTATAAAGACAGGCATTTGGGAGTATTTGACGCTATTGAAAGTTCTGTTCTTTAGATGCATCATTTAATTTTTTTTTTTAAAGAAAATAAGATTTTTATATAATAATTCTAAAAAGTTTCAACTTTTCTTTAAGGGTGTTCTCAAATCCAAAAGGAGAACTTTCTGACATAAGTTTTAATTTATTTTTGTTCGAAAATGCATGAAACTAGCTGGTGTTGTTGTTCAGAAACTATGTAATTGAGCTATTTTTTCAGTTTTTTTTGCAAACGCAATAGATCTTTGAGAAAATAGGGTCAAAGTGGGCGTTTTGAACCGAATTTCCGCAAGAAGGAAGAAAGAGCACTCAAGAGCGGGGGAAAACGTGTTTGTTACGTGATCAAAATTGCTTATAACTCAATAGCTAATTGATGGATTAAAAAATGAAAAAAAAACAGTTCAATTCCAAATCGCTTCCATGGCCAGGCTTTCCAATTTTATACCTTTCCGTTAAAAAATGAATTTGTAAATGTGTCAAAACGTTTTGGCGCTTGTTGGGCAGAGCAGTTAAGAACAGCCTTAAAAGAAAAAAAAATATATACTAACTTATTTACAGCTGTTCTCAAGTTCACTACTCAACAAGCGCGAAACTTTCTGACACAATGGCGTATATATTTAAACGTAAAGGTAAATTGGCAGACCTGACTATGGAAGCGATTTGGAATCAAAATGATTTTTCCATTTTTTGTTCTATCGAGTTATAAGCATTTTTGATTACGTGACAAGGCGTTTTTCTCCCTTCATTGACTGTTTTTTCCGCTTTCGTCCAAAAAATAGGTTCAAAACGCCAACTTTGACAGTACTTTCTGAAAGATTTATTGTGCTTACAGAAAACGGAAAACGTCTTTTGATAATATAGTTTCTGAAATAACAACACCTGTCAGTTTCATGCATTTCCGAACGAAAATTAATTAAAACTTATGTCATAAAGTTGCCCCTTTGGATTTGAGAACAGCCTTAAGGCTGTTCTCAAATCCAAGAGGGCAAATTTATGACATAAGTTTTAATTTATTTTTGTTCGGAAATGCATGAAACTAGCAGGTGTTGTTGTTCAGAAACTATATATTCAAGCTATTTTTTCCGTTTTTTTTTTTTTTTTTTTTTTTTTTTTTTTTTTTTTTTTTTTTTTTTGCAAACGCAATAGATCTTTCAGAAAATAGTGTCAAATTGGGCGTTTTGAACTGAATTTCCACGCGGAAGTAGAATAACCACTCTAGAATGGGCAAAAAACTTGTTTGTCACGTGATCAAAATCGCTTATAACTCAATAGGTAATTTATTTATTAAAAAAATGGAAAACGCAGTTCGATTTCAAATTGCTTCCATGGTCAGGCTTTCCAATTTTATATTTTTCCGTTAAAAAATGAATTTGTAAATGTGTCAAAACGTTTTGCGCTTGTTGAGCAGAGCAGTTGAGCACAGCCTTAAGGCTCCTGTCCCTGCCGGAGAAGACACTCACGAGCTAATGCTAATCCTATGGGGAGGGATTTTTCTAATATCTCGTTTGCATTTCGACATTTTTAAATAATTCTTTTTGTATTGGATAGCCGAGATCCGTCTCTACATCGCATCTTTTTTTACTTTTTCGATTTTGATTGCAGATATTTTTTAGAATGACACTTTCTTTTTCAGAACCGGTTTTGAAAGTGAAAGTAACTTTATAAAAAATATCTGCGACCAAAATCGAAAAAGTAAAAAAGGTGCGAAGTCGAGACGGACCTCAGCTATCCAATGCAAAAAAAAGTATTTAAAAATGTCGAAATTCAAGTGAGATATCCTCCCCATAGGATTAGCATTAGCTCGTGAGTGTCGTCTCCGGCAGGGACAGGAGCCTTAAGTCGGTTCTCAACACCCCTGCTCAACAAACGCGAAACTTTGTGACATATTTTCTGACGCAATTTTAAACGTAAAAGAACAAAATTGGCAGGTCTGACTATTGAAGTGATTTGGAATCGAAATGAGTTTTCCAATTTTTGATAAATTACTTATCGAGTTATAAGCGATTTTGGTCGCCTAACAACAATTTTTTCTTCTTTCTCTGGCTGGTTTTTCTCTTCCGTCTGGAAATTCGGTTCAAAACGTCCACTCTGGGAGTACTTTCTGAAAGGTCTTTTTCTTTTACCAAAAAATGGAAAACGTCTTTCGATTATATAGTTTCTAAATAACTCCTGCCAGTTTCATGCGTTTCCGAACAAAATTGAATTAAAAAGTGTATCATTAATTTGCCCGTTTGGATTTGAGAACAATCTTAAGTACTAATCAAGTGCGCTTTTTTCTGCATCACATGTAATTTTGAGGGTGCAAATATTTAAAAACTAGTTGGATGTGCCAATCCCAAAACTTTCTTCTATCTTATACATCTTAATATTTCAAACACTAGTTACACATGTTAATACTTCAATATTATTAGTTCAATACTATACCAACATTGATTTTCATCTTAAATTTCTGCTTCAGCCAATTAAACGGACTAAAAACGAGTTAATATATATCATGATATTTGTTAAAATTATTAGTTTTTCCTTATTCTGATGTTATCAGCTGTTTGCGAATAGCCAGCTTAGCAGGAAGCGAGTTCCCGCCGCTGCACGAGCCGCCGATGGACAGTAGAACTACGAAAAACAAGAAAAGTATACAAAAATCGCTATCACACAGCCCCTTTACCGCGCAGTATTTCCAAATTAAAGGAGGACCTGTTGGCCAAAGCCAAAAACATGCACAAAAATTTGGTTCAATTGTATGCATAATTTTATACACTTTCGATGGTACAATAAAGAAAATGGCACAAACATCGCTATTACAGCAACCCCTTTCGGCAGATTTTTTTCAAATTCAGGTAGGACTTGCTTGCCATAGCCAGAAACATGCACAAAAAGTTTGATTCAATTCTATGCATAATTTCATACACTTTTCGGTGGTTCAATAATGCAAATGGCACAGAAATCGCTACTACAGCGCCCCCTTCTGGCGGAATTTTTTCAAGTTGAGGGAGGACTTGATTGCCATAGCCAGAAACATACACAAAAAATTTGGTTCAGTTATATGCCTAACTTCAAACACTTTTCGATGGTATAATAATGAAACTGGTACAGACATCGCAATTATAGCGCCCCCTTCCGGCGGAATTTTTCCAAATTCAGGGAGGACCTTCGTGCCATGACCAAAAACAAACACAAAAAATTTGGTTCAATTCTATGCATAACTTCATACACTTTTCGATGGTACAATATTCAAAATGGAACAAAAATCGCTATTACATCGCCCCGTACAGGCGAATTTTTTCCAAATTAAGGAAGGATCTTCGTACCACAGCCAAAAACTTAAAATGAAAATTTGCTTCAATTCTATGCATAACTTCATACACTTTTAGATGGTACAATATTCAAAATCGCACAAAAATCGCTATTACAACGTCCCCTACCGGCCAATTTTTTTCCAAATTCAGGGAGGATATGCTTGCCATAGTCAAAAACTTAAAATAGAAATTTGGTTCAATTCTATACATAACTTCATACACTTTTGGATGGTACAAGACACACGGACAGACGTACAGACAGACATTTTCTATAAACATGTTTTTTGGGATCTCTGACCCCTAAAACGTGTAAATCCATCGAAAACCGCAAGTCGAAAAAAATTTCGATTACAATACTTTCTTCTATTGAAGATAGAGGAAAGTAATAAACATTTAGAATTTTTTTTCAAGTTTGACATTTTGTCTAAGACGGAAAGATAACCTATAACAGCCTTCTTTTTTTCTTTTTTTTTTTTTTTTTTTTTTTTTTTTTTTTCCTTCCCACAGTTTACTTCTATATAGGTGCTATGATTGATTTTTTTTCTTTAGTTTGGAATGTCAAAAAAACGCCAGTGTGTGAGCGGAATTTCGAGTTCCAAAAACAGGATTGCATAAATCTAATTTAATCTATAGCAATAAAAGTTTATTAGCCCCCGGTACGGTATGCTATTTCTTTCTCCCAGCTTATTTTGTGTCGCCTCCAAAAAATAACGTTACCTTACAGAAGCCAGCCGTAAAACAAAGCAGCACGATTAAATACTCTATAGCAATTTTTTAAACTTCTAAGCATCGCACTTTTTCAAGTTTCATACCGTCGTATTGGGAAAAAAAAGTACTTTTAAATGCAATTTGTTTGAAATCTGCATCTCCATTTATTTTTAAAATATTAATTTTTTTTTTTTTTTTTTTTTTTTTTTTTGTAGTTTTTGGAGCCATTTGCTTAATATTAGCTACGGAAGTACTCCATTTCTGTAGAAAGTAAAGGAAAATAGTTGTAAAATATTACTTATTTTTGTTGCCATTTTTTCATAACAACCGAAAGAAAATGTAATTAAAATACGTGCTATTTTGAAAAATATAAACGAATGATTTCTGTTAAAACATGGAGCTATTATAAACTATATTTAATTTTAAGTATCTACATATAATAATGTTAAAAACAAATGAAGGCCCATGAATCATTAGACAGCCTTTTTTTTTTTTGTCGAGTTTCTTTAATGGAGGCATCTTTTTGTTGCATTTGTGTATTATTTCGCGATAACGACGTCCTATGCATACTTTACTGTAGATGTTTAAGAGTGGATCGTAAATGTGGAATTCTTAAGCGGATGACGTCATAATGAATGACGTCATTTTACATAAAATAAAAGCGTGTGCTCTAAGTCTTAAAATTGAAATATGTTTTGTACTATTTATATATACATATATTTTTTTTTCATTGGGGGCGACACTAAATTCTGAAAAAGCAGAATTCCTGTTTTCTAGTTAGTTAACTTTTCAAATGGGACCTATCGTATTATTTTGCTAATTCGTACAAAAAATCTTCAGCTCAAATAAAAATCAAGAATAGTATTTTTTGCTTATTCACGGTGTAAAATAAAGGATGGTGATTTTTTAAATATAAAAGAGATATAAAAATCAGTTTTGAGGCTTACAGAATTGGTATATATCACCAACTTAATTTCGCCAAAATTAAATAAAGTACAGCACGACATTTTTTCAAAAATCTGTTGACTTTCTATGTGCAGAATGACTCGTGTGTATTTTGTTAAGTACATCTTTCCTTAAAAAAAAAATGTTAATCGAAATAATTACTGGCCACCATCATAAATATCAACTGATATTTTTTCTCCTTAAAATTTTCAATGATCTTGGGAGACCCTCGAAAAAATTTGTTTCTGGACTGACCTTTTAAGATTCATTAAAATGCTAATATTACTAATTCTAATAATGATTAGGAAACTGACGTCTTATAATTTTGGGGCTCTTATTATGAAAAATTATAAACCTTGATATAAGCCTTGATGTATAAATACAAGAAAATGGTTGTTCATTGAGAATAAATTATAATTAGTTACAATAAATAGTTAATATACATTAATTAAATAATCAACAAAAACTAAAAACTGTAACTCTTTCGTGTAAAGAACAGAAAAGCAAAATTAAGAAGAGCTGACTTTATTTTTTGTGATGTACAAAGTTATGATCACCGCAATTTCACCAAGTGTTCCTATACTTTGTCCAGACTATAGATCATAATTCCCCTCTAATTCAGGGATGTATTATTCTTTTCATTTTTTTTTTTTTAAATAAGGGGTTTAGTAGAAAAATTTCAAACTTCAGGATAAAAATTAAGCACATTAACAATATTTAAATAAATCAAAGATTGTATACGGGGGAAATTACCAAAAAAATGTAATAAAATTAATGTAACATTCTACCAACTCAAGAGTATCCACAAAATAAATTATGTAGCTTTCGCAAATCCATGCTATGCGGCATAGTCTCTTGAAATTTTTGGACACTTTATCAAATTTCTCGTGAATGTGGAATTATAGTTTTATATGCATATCGATTTCCCATATTTACTCTTAAGGCTGTTCTTAACTGCTCTGCTCAACAAGCGCAAAACGTTTTGACACATTTACAAATTCATTTTTCAACGGAAATATATAAAATTGGAAAGCCTGGCCATGGAAGCGATTTGGAATTGAACTGTTTTTTTTTTACATTTTTTAATCAATCAATTACCTATTCAGCTTATAAGCAATTTTGATCACGCGACAAACACGTTTTTTGCCGACTCTTGAGTGCACTTTCTTCCTTCGCTCGGAAATTCGGTTCAAAGCTCCCACTTTGACACTATTTTCTGAAAGATCTATTGCGTTTGCAAAAAAAAAAAAAAAAATGAAAAAAAACAGCTGAATTACATAGTTTCTGAACAACACCACCAGCTAGTTTCATGCATTTTCGAACAAAAATAAATGAAAACTTATGTCAGAAAGTTGTCCTTTTGGATTTGAGAACACCCTTGGCGGTTCTCAATATATATATATATATATAATAGGAATTTGCTTGGCTATGCTGTATATTGTTGATCCTTGGTCTACCATCATATAAAAAACTTTTTTGGCAACATGTGCTGGTGATCTTCAATGAGTGTATTTGTTATGCCTACTGCTAAGACAGTATGGATTTTAATTTTGTAATTTGTTTTTATTTTTCCTCTATCCTTCTTAATCTTGTTTTATTTTGAACTTAATTGGTGTTCAATGGTTTATTTCTCTGTTTTATGTGTGTGATAGTCCCAAATTCATATTCTTTAGCTAATGTATGGCTAATATGAAGATGAAACCACACATTTTATTTGTGGAACTTGTGGCATTTGGGACCCGATGATTCTGTCTAAGTTCTACAAATTTCCCTTATTCCATTTCAGTTATTCAATTCCTGCTGTTATTTACTATGTTTTTGGAATCTCTGTTAAGTGCGTTGGGGGGAAAACTGTATTTTTGTCAATTTGTTAATGTCATTTTATTCATTCTGTTTTTGTTGGTGGTCGGTAATGTTTATTTAATGGTTGTATATAATAAATCCTCTCTCAACAATATGGATATTTCTGGGTCATGACTATCTGATAGCGTTTTTCGAATTTCGATAAATATATTAATCTTGAGTTATATGTGATTTATGTCTCTTTGAGATGAGATCTTTATAGAGCTGTCGCGTGGGGAAATTCGCTTCAAAATGCCAACTTTAACACCATTTTCTTGAAAAATACTTTGCTTTTATCGAAAAATGAAAAATGCTATGCGATTTTTATAATTTCGTAATAATAGCATCTGCAATTTCCATACGTCTAAGACTAAAAAATTACTTTGAAAACGCGTCAAAAATTTAGATTCGAGTACAGCCTAAAAGGCAACAGATAGTAGCTCGGATGCATTAAAGTTTACTAATTCGTTTTCAGTATTTAAGAGGGGCGGGCGACAGAGAGCTCTTTAATAATCAAGTCCCCGTAAAATTCAGTCATGATGTACGTTCAAACACATCTTCACGGAAACATACAACCTATAGTCTTTTTTCTAAATTTTAAAGTTTTCAGCTATTTGAGATGAATTTCACAAACTATCATTTGATAATAATCAGTCGCTTAAAATGACGTTCAGGTTTTCGTTGTTTAGTGTAAATAAAATATGTTAATGAATACCATCGGTAAACCTCGAACAGATTCTCTTTCATTGGTTTGTTTACCGACTCGCAATCCATTGGTTGGATGCTGAGGAATGGTGATGCGGAGAAGTTTCTATGGCAACGGGATGCGCAAGATCAGAGGAGCGAGAAGAGAAGAGGATGATTGGATGAAACGCCCCGCCTCTTTCATCCGGGAAAAACTTCAATCGAAATTTCATAAATCTAAATATTTTATTTTAAACTTTCTATAAGGGTGAAAAATATAATTATAAAATAAAATTTTAAAAAAGAAAAAGAAAAATATTTTTTCGCTTTTAAAGGGACAGTTTACCTTTTCAAAAATTTTGTTTTATAATCAAATGATAAATTCACTGCATTTCAATGTTCAACCAAAAGTACATTTTGAAAAAAAAAATTAACTGCATATTCAATTAACATTTTAAAAAAGTTAAAAAAATTAAATCTATTAAAATCCTTACTACTTTTTTGAATATTGCGTCTATTACACAAGACTATGCATGGATTTTTAGATACATCTACTATTACTTTTAATATAAGTTTTTTACTCATATATATATAGTGCAAAACAATAAAATCTAACACAACTTCATATACTTTTATTTTTTTTTTTTAAATAACAAAAAACTTGAAGGCCATGCGCAGATTTATCACATATATAATAAAGAACATGTACAAAAATGTTTAAATCTCTATCTCAAACACAAAAAAAGCCTTAGCAGTTTTAAACCAGGAAAGTGAAGAAAATATGAACGCGGAGAAAAGTCATTTAAAGTTTTAATTTGTGTGGGTAATTGCGCTGGATGTATTAACAAAATTTTCAATATCTCGCGTTATTTGTGTATTGGTAAAAATGAGGTGTCAAAATATTCACTTTCGAAACCGGTTCCGAAAATGAAAGTGTCATTCTAAAAAAATATCTGCAACCAAAATTGAAAAAGTAAAAAAGGAGCGATGTAGAGATGGACCTCAGCTATCCAAAGCAAAAAAAAAAAAAAAAAAAAAAAAAAAAAAGAAAATTAAAATGTCGAAATGCAAACGAGATATTAGAAAATAACCTCCTCATAGGTTTAGCATTAGCTCGCGAGTGTCTTCGCCTGCAGGGACAGGAGCCTTAAGGCTGTTCTCAAATCCAAAAGGGCAACTTTATGACATAAGTTTTAATTTATTTTTGTTTGGAAATGCATGAAACTAGCAGGTGTTGTTGTTCAGAAACTATGTCATCGAACTGAGTTTTCCGTTTTTTTTTTTTTTTTTTTTTTTTTTTTTTTTTTTTTTGCAAATGCAATAGATCTTTCAGAAAATAGTGTCAAAGATGACATTTTGAACCGAAGTTCCCGAAGAAAGCAGAAAAACCAGTCAGCGAAGGTTGAAAAATGTCTTTGTCACGTGATCAAAATCGCTTATAACTCAATAGGTAATTGATAGATCAAAAAATGGAAAACACAGTTCGATTCCAAATCGCTTCCATGGTCAGGCTTTCCAATTTTATATCTTTCCGTTAAAAAATGAATTTGTAAATGTGTCAAAACGTTTTGCGCTTGCTGAGCAGAGCAGTTGAAAACAGCCTTAATGGAGAATAGATAGCATCCATAAAAACCTATATTCTGTGTTCAGAAAACTGATTAATGCACTATAAAAATTACTCGGAAATCGTAATCTCGGATCTCGTTTCCGAAAATCAGTGGCGGCGCACGGAACTTTGTTTTTATAGATGCTTTTTTTAAATATCGAAAATATTTTGGTTTCTGTGGTTCCTAAAGATAAAGAACGCTTTACGGAATCGTAGGTAACTGGGAGGATGTTGTTGTGTATTTTCGTTCGGGATTATATTATATTTTTCTAGAGCAGAAAATTACTTAGAAAATCCGTTCTTTTTATAAAATATTACCCTAGTTTAAGGGTGTTCTCAAACTTTTTATTTTCCCAATTCAAAACAACGTAAAATCCTCTGTGTCTTTGCTTGATAAGTGTATAACTTTGGCTATTTCTCCACCTAACGTTTTTCCAAATTTAGCATTAAGGCTGTTCTCAAATCAAAAAGGGCAACTTTCTGACATAAGTTTTAATTTATTTTTGCTCCAAAATGCATGAAACTAGCTGGTGTTATTGTTCAGAAACTATGTAATTGAGCTGTTTTTTCAGTTTTTTGCAAACGCAATAAATCTTTCAGAAAATGTTGTCAAAGTGGGCGTTTTGAATCGAATTTCCGCGCGAAGGAAGAAAAAGCATAAGGGCGAAAAACGTGTTTGTCACGTGATCAAAATGGCTTATAACTCAATAGGTAATCGATTGATCAAAAAATGGAAAAAAAAGTTCAATTCCAAATCACTCCCATGGCCAGGCTTTCCAATTTTATACCTTTCCGTTAAAAAATGAATTTGTAAATGTGTCAAAACGTTTTGCGTTTGTTGGGCAGAGCAGTTAAGAACAGCCTTAAATATCGAAATATCTTTTATACTTTTAATACATCACACGATTGAGCAACTATCTTCGTAGAAAAGGTGAAAAATCGATATAAAAACACACATATCATAAACAGCATGAATCCTTCTAGTGTGCCTAAGTATCGAATATAATTTTTCATTTTCTTGTAAAGCAGATAATCTTGAATTATAATGGATTTCACGCCGATGACGACCTTTGCCGGACAATCGTCTCCCACATTAGCCTGCTTAAAACGTCAATTTTAATAACTAAACTCTGTGGCTATACAATCCAAGAAGGATCTGGGCCGACAGTGCCCATCTCTGTTTTCTTGACCCTGGGCCCCGAGGTGCTATGCAGCATGCGTCCCGGCCAGGTGGTCAACCTAACGCGAGACCCTCGGTCTTTAGTTCCCAAGCAAGCTTGGTACTTGGTCAATTTTAATACGTTATCTAAAAAATAGAAAATCATTTGCCTTTATAGAAAATGGAAGATGCTATTCAATTTCTTGGAATCTATTTTAGAATAAAGAGAGGGAATGTAATTCATCTACGAATGAAAATGAATTCGTGAACGTGTTGTAGAACAGCCTTAAAGATTTTTTTTCTTTGAATAAGATAAATAATACTATAAAAAAAGAAAATTAATTTTATTTTCTGCACTGAGAGAATCTGAAGAACAATAAATATTTTGCATAAAAAAAAACACCTCTGAGAAATTACTTACCGAGTTTCTCCTTCCCTCTCTCTCTTTTTCCCTATGGTCGATTTTATCTTAAGAGGCTACTTCAGTCAAACGAAAGGACGTGTTCACTAATGCTAATCCTATGGAAGAAATTTATAAAGATATCTCGGTCGCATTTCAATATTTTTAAATGATATTTTTTCATTGGATAATTGAGATCGATTTGTATCCTGGTCGTTTTTTACTTTTTCGATTTTGATTGCAGATTTTTTTTTATGAGAATGCTTTTACTTTTAAAACCGGTTCCGAAAATTAAAGTGTCCTCATTAAAAATACCTGTAAACAAAATCGAAAAAGTAAACAACGATCTTTGCATAGATCGATCTTAACTATTCAATGCCAAAAAAAAAAAAAAAAAAAAAAAAATCATTTAAAAATATTTAAATTCAAACGAGATATCTTTATAAATGCCTTCCATAGGATTAGCATTAACGAACGGGTCTTTTCGTTTGACTGAAGAGGCCTCTTAATCCTTGCCTATTTCTCTCATTTAGCACTGCAAATTTAATGTACCTGATTACAGTATTATTAGATAGTAGAATTAAACATGGTTTGAGTTGTTCATATGCTTTTTTTTTTCTTTTCAATTCAATTTGTGCCTCTCTTGCCTCGATTCCCAAGCGAATCAAAAAGACCACTCCCCCCCAAAAAAAGAAAAAAAAAAAAAAAGAAAGAAAGCACTCAAGTACTTTTTAAAAAATTCTTCGCGTGTGGCGTACACGTCACTTTTAATGTCAATGTCGGGGAGACTTAAGTGACGACCCCAAAATTACCATTAACGATCCTGATGAGCTGAAGCCATAGTTGTGTTCAGCACAGATCGGATGCTAAAATTACATGTGAGTGAAAATATCACCCCCATCAACTGTCAGCAAAAACTTTCACCTATAAAAACGCGTACCTAGGATTATGAACCTGTCAAAGAGTACATTTAATTCTAGCAATTGACGTTAACCCCTTCCTTCCGCTGTGAGTAGCATCTCCCCATGATTTTTTTTTTTTTTTTTTTTTTTTTTTGGTTTAAGGCAAACGACACAATGACTCGCTGCATTTATTTTTGATTAAGTCTGTTCTCGAATCCAAATTACAGTAGAACATCGATTATCCGAAGTAATTGGGACCGACAATCTTTCGGAAAATCGAAATTTTCGGATAATAGAGAGTGCTTCCATTTTAAGATTAAGGAGAAACATATGCAATATTTCTTATTACGGTAACAAGTGCTTCAGGCTGTTCTTAACCGCTCTGCTCAACAAGCGCAAAACGTTTTGACACATTTACAAATTCATTTTTTAACGGAAAGGTATAAAATTGGAAAGCCTGGCCATGGAAGCGATTTGGAATTGAACTGTTGTTTCCATTTTTTGATCAATTAATTACATTGTGAGTTATAAGCTATTTTTATCACGTGACAAACACGTTTTTCGCCCGCTCTTGAGTGCTCTTTCTTCCTTCGCGCGGAAATTCGGTTCGAAACGCCCACTTTGACACTATTTTATGAAAGATCTATTGCGTTTGAAAAAAAATGGAAAAACAGCTCAATTACATAGTTTCTGAACAAGAACACCAGCTAGTTTCATGCATTTTTGAACAAAAATAAATTAAAACTTATGTCACAAGTTGCCCTTTTGGATTTGAGAACACCCTTAATAAAAATAAAGCAATAGCAAAATAGAAACAAGAATAAATTACCTGAATGTTAATTTTGAAATTAAGTACCTTTTACGTATATCACAAGGGTTTGAGAAATTGTTTTGTTTGTCGCAGTTTCGATTGCCTTTTCTCTGAAGCTCTATGATGGAATTTTTGCCCCACTCCGCAGCTTACGGGAGCTCAAGTTAAATTCAAAGGAACTCTAAGAAAGGGTATCGAAAATATTTATATGTACTGGTAGTTCAGAAAAGACCGCTTGCACACAAGGTATATGATAGTTAAAAAAAAAAGCTTTCAAAATGGATTTTAC
Organism: Maratus speciosus; assembly: GCA_963932465.1. NCBI lineage: Eukaryota > Metazoa > Arthropoda > Arachnida > Araneae > Salticidae > Maratus > Maratus speciosus. The sequence goes on from OZ010788.1 coordinate 234,157,591, forward strand.
GCACAACAAATGTAATAGTAAAAAAAAAAAAAAAAAAAAAAAAAAAAAAAAAAACTTTAAAAATTAATTTTGGTTAACCGAGAGTTTCGGTTAAAAGAGTTTCGGATAAAAGAGGCTCTACTGTAGTTACTACCAGATATATTCTTGGTCCAATTTATTCCCAAAACATAAAATTTTTGATTAGAAATCGAATACCGTTTCTCTCTTTTTCCATAAAATCAAAGAATTTTTTGAAAACTGTATAAAAGTTGGTGATTTAAACCAATTTTTTGTTCAAGAAAATCAAGGAAAGGTTGTCACCGGGGAGCAATCGATTATAATTAAAGATGTACTACATTTATAGAAAAATTAAAAACACTGTTCGATTATGTGGTATTCGACTAATAATAGTGCAAAAATTACATTATAAATGCAAGAGATGCGTTCACGTTGTTGAGCCAGGAAAACAACAAACAATTTTGACACGCCAATCTCAAATTCAAAGCAGCTAATTTTTTGCTACAATCCACAAAATAGTTTCTATGAGCACGCTCATAAAAGTTCAGATATATTAATTTTTATTACAAATTCCAAAAAAAAAAAAAGAAAAGAAAAAAAGGTAAATAACTTTTAATTTTTTATGAAAGTAATGTATCTTTCAGCGAACATTGCCATGGTTGATGTTTTAGGATACTTTATCGGGAATAAAAAAACAGGAACAGATTATCATTAACTAACATACCAAAAAACGTTCAAAATCATTTTTGTCGCTGCGATAATTTTCAGCAAGTCAGTAACAGCCACTTTGCGCTAATAATTCTCTGTTTCTTCTATTTCAGAAATCAATACGGAAAAAAACTGAGTTGATAATCGATATGTATAAAATTTCACTTCTAAAACTAAGACCAGATTTAATTAGCTCATAGGTAAATAACATCAAAGGTCTTTTCTGATTTTATTCTTTGTACACGAAAAAAGTGTGTATTGTTCACCATGATTTTCGGAAAGACAAAAATCACAATCAATTCAATTCCTTTTAAAGTGGTTTCTTTATGTTAGGAGTGAAATGTTGAACGCCGATAACAACAAATATGTACAATTTAGTTAATCCGTCAAAAATTAAATATTTTTAACGTTTTTTCTAATAATGTAGCAGCATATTTATGCAGTTTTATTCGAAAAAATATTTTGATAAAAATGGTGGACTGGCATCTGAAACACAAGGCGAGTCACGTATCTTTTTAGGACAGTACTATGATATGTGCTATCATTATATAAATTATAATAAACAGCATATATCATATTTATACGTTATTTAATATGATATATTAATTCCAATTCCATATAATGCAACTTTTTAATCCCGGTGAAATTAACTATGTTTCAGAAAACGTTAATATATAGCTAAAGTTTAGAATCTATTTTTCAGAAATTAAAACCATAGAAATAGATGGGTATAAACTAACAATAAAACAATAAAAATAAATTTTTAAATGGAAAAAAAAACGTTAACTTTTTTTTCTGAAATATAATAAAAAATATCTGTAAACTACATTCATTTTGACATGAAAATGATTTCATAATTGTTGTAAAAATAGCGCATATCTCTCACTTTTGTTTCTCTCATATTCATTTGAATTTCTACTCAATTGAAAATTATTTTCATACAGCTGCGGTTGTTTTAGGGTCCGCAAAATTTTTTATAAGAATAAATATGTTATGTAGTTGAAATTTCTCAAAGAAATAAAAAGTGCTGAATTGAAAAGTAAAATGCTTTTTCTTTAAATCGAATTCTTGCAAATAGGGGGCAATAATTCTCATCCATTTGAATGCATGAGAGTTTTGTTCTTCAGAAAAACAGCTTCTTGAAACTTGAATATGTGATATTATGATTTTACATCCTCGAATTTTCTTGAAAAATGTTATTTAATCAAGATATTGTTTTCTTCATCTATTCAAATTAAAATATTTGTAAATAATCTTTTTAAATTTTAATAAAAATGACATGAAGCAACAATTGCGTAATCTAGTTGCCATTATCACAGAATAATAATAGTATTTTAGAAATTAATTTAAATTTCGAAAATAGTTTTGGTATCTTTTAAACTCGTAATTAATATTCTGTGAGGAGTAGATATGAAAATAGATATGATAGATTATTTTTTTACTGAAAAAGCTGACAAGCACCTCTATAAAATACTTGTAGTCTAAAAAATTTTTCAAAGCGCAACTTTGAATTTTTCAATCGTAAAACTCAAAACATTTTTTGAAATCTATAATAAAATTAATTTTCTTTACTGACAATTAAAGTTTTGTTTGTGCGTAGACTTTATGTTATGAAGGGGGGGGGGGGGGGGGGGATATAAATAAATAAAAATAAAACATCTTTTCTTGCTGCTATATTTTTTCACGTATTTTATTATTTTCAGTGTACCACAATCTTTTCACAAAGACCGAAGACAATAACGAATGCCATATGGCAGTGTAAAAAAAGAAAACAAAGAAAAACATCAAATGATGCGAAGTCTATAAAAGAGAAGAACTCATGAATTCGACACGCTGGAAAGAATGGGCCTCGTGATGCGAGGCAAAAACAAGAAGATCAATCCTGCAGCGAGGCGAGGGATGTCGCCAAGGCACATCGTCAGGGGTTAAAAGACCGGAATCCAAAGAAGATGGGAACGGGATTTTATGACGTGCGTCACACTCGGTGGAATCCGCGTCGTCGCCGGTCACTGCCGCTGTTTTCCCCCAACTTCAAAGGTGTATGCGTGGTCGGATGAACAAGAGAGAAAGATGGTGTCCTGATTTTCATTTCTCTAAAGAGGCGAAAGACCATCAAGGGCACACTGTTTGAATGCATATTTAAGGCTGTTCTCAACTGCTCTGCTCAACAAGCGCAAAACGTTTTGACACATTTACAAATTCATTTTTTAACGGAAAGTTTTAAAATTCGAAGGCCTGACTATGGAAGCGATTTGGAAGCGAACTGTGTTTCCCATTTTTTGATAAATAAATTACCTATTGAATTATAAGTGATTATGATCACGTGACAAAGACTTTTTCGCCCCCTTTTGAATGGTTATTCCTCTTTTGCGCGGAAATTCGGTTCAAAGTACCCACTTTGACACTATTTTCTGAAAGATCTATTGCGTTCGCAAAAAAACGGAAAAACAGTTCAATTACATAATTTCTGAACAACAACACCTGCTAGTTTCATGCATTTCCGAACAAAAATAAATGAAAACTTATGTCATAAAGTTGCCCTTTTGGATTTGAGAACAGCCTTAAGGCTGTTCTCAAATCCAAAGGAGCTACTTTCTGACACGTTTATTTATTTTTGTTCGGAAATGCATGAAATAATCTAATGGGCATGTATTGTTATTTAGAAACTATGTAATCGAAAGATGTTTTCCCCTTTTTGGTAAACGCAAAAGATATTTCAGAAAATACTGTCAAAGTGGGCGCTTTGGACCGAGTTCCCGCACGCGAGACAGGAGAGAAATCGGTAAAAGTGTGTGACCATAATCGCCTATAACTCAATAAATAATTTATTTATCAAAAAACGGAATATTCATTTCGATTCCAAATTGCCTCAACAGTCAGTTCTGCCAACTTCCTGTCTTTACGTTTAAAAACGAGTTAGTAATTGTGTCAAAAAGTTTCACGCTGGTTTAGCAGCGCACTTGAGAACGCCTTAATGCTGTTCTCAAATCCAACTTTTACGACACAAGTTTTAATTCATTTTTGTTCGAAAACGCATGAAATTGGCAGGTGTTGTTATTGGGAAACTATGTGATCGAAAGACGTTTTCCATTTTTTGATAAACGCAAAATATCTTTCAGAAAATACGGTCAAAGTTGGCGTTTTGAACCGAATTTGCAGGCGAAAGAAGAAAAACCACTCAGAGAAAGGAGAAAAGCAAGTTGTCACGGTACCCAAAACCTCTTATAACTCGATAAATAATTCATTTAACGAAAAATTGAAAAGCCTTTCGATTCCAAATCGCTTCCATAGTCAGTCCCACCAATTTTGTGCATTTACGTTTTAAAATGAGTAAGTAAATGTGTCAAAAAGTATCGCATTTGTTGAGCATAGTGTACTTGAGAACCGCCTTAAAAAAATAAACATGTTTTCAATTCTTAACTTTTCATAAAAGAAAAGATATCTATAGACTATATCTATACCTATAGATATTTAAACAGACTGTATGGCACCCAACGCATATCTTTTTTCTTCTTTTTTTACACTCTTTTAAAGATCATGCGCTCTTCATCTACTGTTCGGCTTTTAATTTCTCCGTCCTTCAGGTCGCACTTCTCTTCTCTCTGTTTTACATCCAGGTCACGTATTCGATATAAATCATTTCGGTCAACTTGGATGAAAAGGAAGAGTACGTCCGCGCAGCAGCCAGTTATAATAACGATTGAAAACAGCCCACTTTACTCCTTTCTCGGAGTGGTAGCAACCTCGGATCCGAAAATGAGTGCAAGAACATCCGTCCAGTTCATTTCAGTTGTTTTTCGTTGCTCGGAAGTTTGTTTTACACGTAAGCGACATCGGCATATAGGCTAATGACGCACGGGCTTCCCACTTTGCTTTTTTTCCTTTTAGGATTTGCCTCCCTGCATCTCTTGGTCGGATATCCGTCATCATATCGCGTCATGCTGAAAAGTGTAAAATTGAATCGTGAAAGTTCTACAGTGCGTCCAAGATTTTGATTTGCAAGTGGTATTGTAATAAAATCACATGACATAAGTTTTGTGTGGTGTTTGTGCATAAAAATATAGAAGGTTTTTGAACATGTAAAAATTTTTCAACGTGTTTCATCATGGTTAAGTAGAATGTATTTTATATTAATAATTTTAACGAAAAAAAAAAGTTACTTTCAGTAAGTTATTCTTTTTTTCTTTTATGTAAGGTTGTTCTCAAATCCAAAGGGACAACTTTATGACACACGTTTTAATATATTTTTGTTCCGAAACCCATGAAGTTGCTAGTTGTTGTTATTCAGAAACTTTGTAATTGAAAGACGTTTTCCATTTTTTGGTAAACGTAAGACGATCTGTCAAAAAATCAAAATACTGTCAAAGTTTCCGGATGAAAGGAGAAAAGGCAGTCACAGAGAGAAGAATAACCGGTTGTCATGTACCCAAAATCGCTTATAACTCCATAAGTAATTTATTTATGAGAAAAAGGAAAACGTCTTTCGATTCGAAATTGCTTCTATACTAAGCTTTGCAATTTTGTGATTTACGTTTAAAAATCAGTTAGTAAATGTGTCAGAGAGTTTTGCGCAGTGCACTTGAGAACCACCTAAAAATATTTATTTCGAAATTATATTGAATATCCAATTTTTTATTAATTTACTATTTCTCTTAATGTATGAAGTTAGGGAAAAGGCAATTGTTTAGCATTTACTCAACGTTTAAAATCTCAGATGATCTGTCGACAGATACTAACAGATTGAAATTTAAGAGTTAAGCCTGTTCTCAAATCTAAAAGGGCAACTTTATGACATAAGTTTTAATTTATTTTTGTTCGAAAATGCATGAATCTAGTAGGTGTTGTTGTTCAGAAACTATGTCATCGAACTGTTTTTTCCGGGGTTTTTTTCCGACGCAATAGATCTTTCAGAAAATAGTGTCAAAGTGGGCGTTTTGAACCGAATTTCCAGGCGAAAGTTGAAAAATCAGTCAAAGAAAATTGAAAAACGTCTTTGTCACATGATCAAAATCGCTTATAACTCAATGGGTAATTTATTGATCAAAAAATGGAAAACACAGTTCGATTCCAAATCGCTTCCATAGTCAGGCCTTCCAATTTTATATTTTCTCGTTAAAAAAATGAATTTCTAAATGTATCAAAACGTTTTGCGCTTGTTGAGCAGAGCAGTTGAGAACAGCCTTAATAGACAGCAAGTAACAATGTGCTAATCTGCGAGCAAAACTGCATATATATTAAGGCTGTTCTTAACTACTTTGCTCAACAAGCGCAAAAAGTTTTGACACATTTACAAATTTATTTTTTAACGGAAAGATATAAAATTGGAAAGCCTGACCATGGAGTGATTTGGAATCGAACTGTGTTTTCCATTTTTTGATCAATCAATTGCCTATCGAGTTATAAGCGATTTTGATCACGTGACACGGCATTTTCCTCCCCTTATTGACGGGATTTTCTTCTTTCGTTCGGAAGTTCAGTTCAAAATACCAACTTTGACAGTATTTTCTGAAAGATCTATTGCGTTTACAAGGAAACGGAAAAAACAGTTCGATGACATAGTTTCTGAATAAATTAATTCAGAAATAATTAATTCTGAACAAATTAATTCTGAATCATAATTTCTACCTTCTAGTTTCATGCGTTTCCGAACGAAAATAGATCTTTCAGAAAATAATGTCAAAGTGGACGTTTTGAACCGAATTTCTGCGCGAAAGTAGAAAAATCACCCAAGAGCGGGCGAAAAACGGGATTGGGCAGCGATTTGGAATCGAACCGCTTTTCCATTTTTTGATCAATCAATTACCTATTGAGTTATAAGCGAATTCGATCACGTGACAAACCCGTTTTTCGCCCACTCTTGAGTGCGCTTTCTCCTTTCGCGCGGAAATTCGGTTCAAAACGCCCACTTCGACATTGTTTTCTGAAAGATCTATTGCGTTTGCAAAAAAAAAATGGAAAAAACAGCTCAATGACATAGTTTCTGAACAACAACACCAGCTAGTTTCATGCATTTTCGAACAAAAATAAATTAAAACTTATGTCAGAAAGTTGCTCTCTTCTATTTGAGAACACCCTTAAGCGTACAATGTCAATACTGGAATCTCGAGTATATTGACACAGCTGCGCCATCTGGTGGACGGGGTGAATAATGCAAATACGCGGATTTTCAGTATGACATCATATATGACAGAATAGCTACTATCTGAGCATCTTTTGCGCATATTTTCTGAATCTTTACTCACTTATGGAAGATGAGTCTTGTTTACCAGATGTACTGCAAAATATTTTATTACAGTTTGTTTTGATAAAATTATGTACATTTAAAAAAAAATAGTCGCAATATCCTTTTAATTTCGGAAGAAAAGCACCAATGCTACGAAAGCATTACTGCCTTTTGCCCTTAAACTAAAATGACATTGCGACTTTTTTTAAATACACATATTTTTATCAAAACAAGCTGTGACAAAAATATTTTGCAATACATCTGGTAAACAAGATTCATCTTCTGTGAGTAAGTAACAATCTGAAATTGGTAATTGATTTTTTAACAGGGATTCTCTAAATGGCTTTGTCTGTTTAAAAAAAAAAAAAAAAAAAAAAAAAAAATCTAATCTGGCGATTTTAGAAAATTATTGAAGCTATTGCCTAGACTCGCAAAATATGTAAACAAATAAATGAACAACACTTGCTCGTTTAATAGTACAACATCTAATGCATGCATTTTAAATTAAAGTGATTTCGAATATAAAGTGAAATGAATTTTAAATTAAATGAATGAAATATTTGTAAGTTAAATAAGATGAGTGCTATGCAATTAAGAGAATATTGGAAATTTATCGTTTGCGCTTCATAAACCAACAAAAGGACTTAAAATTCAATATTTCATTTATAATTAAATTCTGTACATATTTTAAACATTCAAAAGCATTGTATTCTCATCGGGAATACAACCGTGTATATCATTTCTTATAACTTTAGCACATCAAGAATTGAGTAAAAATGAGACTAAAAAATTCTATCTTTACACATTAACTACTTACTAATTTCTATGCGTCTTTTTCCATTTCATTAAAAGAAAATAATTAAAATCGAGCGTATTTAAATCAACAACATTTGATAATATATATTAAATAATATTTTATCTTTTTTAATAAATTAAAGTTAACATACGTAACTAACTTGTTTTACTCTTTGGAAAAGAACAGATATGAATTCTATAAGAAAAAGAATTTTCTTACAGTTTCGAAAACTACAGTTATTCGATGGCTAACATTTTGCCATTTTAACAAATACTATTAGTTCTAAAAAGAATTTTTTTTTTAATTTAAATAATTAACTATAATAAATAAGTCAAAAAACTCGAATAAAAATTAATAGAATATTGTAATTACTGTCAGAATATAAATAGTACAAACAAATGAAAACACGACGTTTGCGCTTGCGCAGTTATTTCATAGATGTGCAATTAATAGATTATCCATAAAGAAGAAAACAGTTCCCAGTCTTCCATGTTTTCATACCTTTGGGTGCAGGAAAACAGAATGGTAAATCTACGAGTCAACCGTTAAAATCGGGTTTTCAGGTGTTTTCCACCAAAATATGACTTGGCAGATCCATTGCGTTTGAGTATGCGAATCGAATTTTAACTAATTCTGTAATTTCAGCCGTGAACCCGATGAGGTGATTGTCTGTGCTGACGCCTACCGGTCTTTCTGTATAATTCATATACCGTATTTTATGGAAGAAACGCCTTAATAAGCTTAAAAATATCGTAATCGCCGCATCCGTCGGAACACTACTTTTGTCGACAGTGTCACATTGACCTAACTTTAATAAAAGTTTTCTGAACAGTGTAGGAAGCCTCGTTTTTAATATCTTAAGATGTCTGAAGTTTTATTTAAAATATTTAAATCCGATTTTAAGTGTTGTTATGAATTTTTAAATTAAAGAAAATCAGTTGGTATTTAAAAAAATCGTAAACGCCGCACTTGGAAAAAAATTAACTTTTAAACTCGTAAACGTCGCGGCGTTTCTTCCATAAAATACTGTACTATGTCTTTTAAAGACTAAAATTTATGGTACTTGTTAGTTATCCCGTCGACCAAATTACTGTCGCCTTTTAAGGACTAAAATTTATTTATTATTAACGCCCTGGGATGGACGTACTAAATAATTAGGACCTTTTTTTCCTCAATTTCAAAAATTTTAAATGAAATAGATGAGGACAGAGATTTCCTTCTTTTTTAGGGTTTCGTTCACCTGACGAAACCCGATTCGTCTCACTTCTCTGTCTGTCCGCAGGGCCTGATTACCGCACAGGCCAATTAGGCCGTGGCCTTGGGCCCACTACTGATGGGGGCACTAAAATAAGTAAAATAATTTAGAAACGAATTCTTAAAAATGCAACTTTTCTGCAATTTGCGCAAAAGATAATTTAAAAAAAAGTTAACTTGGAAACTGCATCGTATTATCTAATAACTTCCAAACATTCACTAAACAAAATTCTAGCTACTGTTTTGATTTTGAGGGGCCCCAGACACCCTTAATCGGGCTCTGTCTGTCCGTCTGTCACAGAGCCCGTTCTCAGAAACTGTGTATGTTGGAGACTTGAATTTTGCATACTTATAGCTGAACACCTCACATAAAATGACAAATCATGGAATTTTTAAAAAGTCTTATATTTACCCGCCTGAGCTCTAACTTGTGTATTTTAAGCATTTTTTTTTTCTAAATCGGCCCCTAATTAAGTTGGAGACTTGGAATTTTGTATACTTATAGCTGAACACTTGAGATCATACGACAAATCATAAATATTTCAAAAAGTCTTATATTTAACCCCTCCGCTCTCTAACTTGTGTATTTTAAGCAATTTTTCTAACTCAGACCCTAATTAAGTTGGAGACTTGAATTTTTGCATATTTATAGCAGAACACTTGCGATCACAAGAAAAATCATAAAATTTTCAAAAAGTCTCACATTATTTACCCTTCCGTGCTCTAACTTGTGTATTTTAAGCAATTTTTCTAGCCTCCCCCCTTTTCATCCGGGGGCACTTTTCTAACTTTTGCCGACACCCCTCACGTGATATATCATTGCATAGCCCTTTGTCCACTCTTTCACATTATGCACCATAGCCTTACATATTTTAGTTCCACTTTTTACCGCCAGAGGGTGCCTGCCTATCTTGGGTGCTATGGGCTCGATCCCCTCGACTAATAGATCTACGGATAGGTTGTAAAACGGAGTTTCGTTCGGATAGATGTTTGTTTAGAATAGAGTGCGCCTCTTGTTTCGAAATGTGGAACTAAGAGATTTTGCCAAGGGATAAAGTGTTTTGAAAGGAATATTAAACGAAACCCTCTGTGCGATCTGTGATCATCAATTTATGTATTTTCCTCACTCGGCAGCATGAATCTTTCTGACGTATTTACAAATTAATTTTACTTTTACGTGTGAGTAATTTTCTGATTTTCTAATTTAAATACCATAGTAATGAGATTTTTTTCCTTTTTAAGTCTTTATTTTATTTTATTTTATTTATTTATTTATTTATTTATTTTGTTATCCGATGACAATGATTAACCTTTTTTTGGCTGCCACTGCAATACCTTAAAATCTCTCTAAAATGATAACTTTAGTAGCTATTTTTGAATGATGTTTTGTTTTCATATGAAAACAAAAAAAGTTGTTCATTTCTTGGAATTTTAATAAGAATATTTGCAAGTTTTACGCATTTAACGAATAAAAATATTTCGAGAATTTTTAGAAATTAGCGCCTTTGAATTTGAGAGCATATGGTTATAGTAAGAAATGAGATGAAAATATCGTCCCATTTATAGTTTTCCAGTCAAATGTTCAAGGATTTCAAATATTTTTTTTTCCTTTTCTGTTATATATACTAGGGGATCGTACCCGGGCTTCCCGGGTTAAAGAATATAGTTGAAAACATTTTTTTTTATTGAAAATTAATAATTTTTTTATATGCAAAAAATATTTTAGATTTACCACTTACATTAAAAAAGCATTTTTCATATGGAAAATAGGAATTACACAATCAAATACATTTTTGAAATTTGTCAAAAGCGATATTTTCTTATTAGCCGCATGCTAAGAGTTGTTTGCCAAGATTTTACTACTTATGGCATCCTTTTATATTCTGATCATTTCAGAGCTTATACATGTCTGGTAAATTTGTGTTTTATTTATATTATTTTATTTTATTATTCATAGGGAAGTTTTTTTTAATGGAAATTAGCCCCTAAGAAAATGAACTCTTTATTTATTTTTTAAGGGCAAACGGATTAATCTTTCGTAATCGAGCTCCGATATACATAAATTAAAAAAATATTTCATGCTTTAAAATTGTTTTAAAACCATAGACAATCAGAAAACTGAGATGAACTTTGCAAACAAATTCCATTTGAAAAAAAAAAATCCTATTTGGTGATCTAAAAATTTAAATTGTACGATTACAAATATGTTAGATTTGCGTTTTTTCGATATTATTCTTTTATTTGTTTATAAAAGAAGTATTAATTTCGTTAATTTGTCTTTCACAAATATGTTAGTTTGGTGGGTTTTTTTAATATTATTCTTTTATTTGCTTATAAAGGAAGTATTAATTTCAATATGCAAAAATAGTCAGAAACAAATGCTGAAAAATGTTTGTTGCTTTATGTGCAAAATGTTTATTATTTTGTGTATTGAAACCGGCACGTGATAAGATAAAATTTAAAAAAAATCGTGCTTAAAAATTATTTTAGAAAATATAATACATCAGTCAATGAATAGAGTTTTTAAACAAATTGCATTTGCAAGTACATTTATTTCCCTATGCGACAAAAATTGAAAATGTACGATGGTCAGAAGATTGAAAAATTGCAGTACCGAAATTTCAAGACCGAAATTTGATCGTGAAGTATTGCCATTCGCAAAATGACGTCAGCCTTACGCACAGATACGTTTGTTCTTTATAATATAGATCCATCCTAGAAGCAAATCCATCCAGGTGAGAATCATCAATTTCTGTAATATAAATAGCTATTATTTGCATGTCACCTCTCTTTTATAAAGACACTCAAAATTTTTGTAAAACATTGCGTTTTATCAGTGTGTGATTTCGATTACATTATTCTCAAAACTGAAGCATTTTCACCTGTGAAGAATTTCATAGCAGCTGGGCTGCGAAAATGACGCACTTCTACAAAACATAATTCAGGTTTAAGAATTAAAATACACGCTTTTTTATAAAATGACGTCATTTGCATCCGCTAAAGCAATCTAGTTTTACAACCCAGTCTTAAACTTCGTCTATAGAAAAGTGTGCATATGACGTCATTACCACGGAATAACAGACAATATTCTTGACATAGCCCATATTTTATTTTCAAATATTTTTTCAGGTTTCATGAGAAAATGGCAACAAAGATACTGTATCGCCTATTTTCGACTATTTTCCGTTTACTTTCAATGACTTTCAATAGAAATGAGGTACTTTTGTTGCCACGATAAGAAAAATGGTATTAAAAACTGCAAAAAAATTAATATCTCAAAAATTAATTGAGATACAGCTTTCAAACAAATTGCATTTAAAAGAACATTTTTTTCCTTATACGATGGTGTAAAAATTTTAAATGTGCGATGTTTAGAAGTTTAAAAATTTGCAGTAGAGAAAATTGCAAAACCAAAATTTCATTTCAAATTTCAAAGTGTTGCCATTCGCAAAATAACGTATGCGTTACGCACAGATATGTTTGTCCTTTATAATATAGATAGATATCTAGACACACGGCAGTGTGTCAGCCAAGTTCGCCTGACATAGCCGTGTGTTATTTACACGAACCATTTCGAGCTGTTTTCGTCAAATTTCAATGCTCTACTACTGAAAATCTATGAGACCTACGTACTTGTTATACGAAATGTGTAGTAAGGCCACCCTAAATACCTAAAATCCAAAATTTTATAAATAACGCTTAATTAGTTTCCGAGATAATGACATTTGAAAATGTCTGATAATCGATAATTTTACCACTGACTGACTGACTGACTGACTCACTCATCAAAAAGATCTCGTATATCTACTGCAGCTACAGACTTCAAATTTGGTGCGAAGTTTGTTTACACTATAAAACTAAGGAAAAAAATAAAAAAATTGTGAAAATCGATGAATTACTCACCTGGGGGTGCCCATTTTTACTTTAACATTACGTCTATTAGGCGAAATTTTAATTTGCCGTAGGAGGGGACCCTGTTCTGTCGCCAAATACCGCCAAGTTTCTCGCCAACATGGCGATATATCGCCAAATTTGGCGACCAAAATTAGTCGCCAAAAGTGACGCCACCTTGGCGATATCGCTAATATTTCGCCAAATTCCCATAGACTTCTATTATAAACCTATCTACTTACTGGAGGTTTATCTGGGTTTACTTGCTTACAGAAAATCAACAAATTGAGATATTCTGTCCGTCACAGAGCCCGTTCTCAGAAACTATACATGTTGGATACTTGAAATTTTGCATACTTATAGCTGAACACCACACATCATACGACAAATCATAAAATTTTGATAAAGTCGTACATTTAACCCTTTGGCTCCCACATGTGTATTTTAAACAATTCTTTTTAAGTGAGCCCCTTATTAGGTTGGAGGCGTGAAATTTTACAAATTTATAGCTGAACACTTCACATCAAACGACAAATCATAAAATTTTGAAAAAGTCGTACATTTAACCCTTTGAACTCCCACATGTGTATTTAAAAAAAATACTTTATAAGTGAGCCTTAATTAAGTTGGGGGCATGAAATTTTGAATACTTATAGCTCAACACCTCACATCAAATGACAAACCATAACAGTTTGAAAAAGTCGTACATTTAACCCTTTGGGCTCCCACATATGTATTTTAATCAATTCTTTCTATGTGAGCTTCTAACAAGGTTGGAGGCGTGAAATTTTGCATACTTATAGCTGAACACCTCACATCAAATGACGAATCATAAAATTTTGAAAAAGTTGTAAATTTAACCCTTTGGGGTCTCACATGTGTATTTTAAACAATCCTTTCTAAGTGAGCCCCTAATTGGGTTGGAGGCGTAAAATTGTACATACTTATAGCTGAACACCGCACATCAAACGAAAATCTATAAAATTTTGAAAAAGTCGTACATTCAACCCTTTGGGCTCCCACATGTGTATTTTAAACAATTCTTTCTAAGTGAGCCCCTAATTAGGTTGGAGGCGTGAAATTTTGCATACTTATAGCTGAGCACCTCACATCAAACAAGAAATCATAAAATTTTGAAAAAGTCGTGCATTTAACCCTTTGGGCTCTCACATGTGTAGTTTAAATAATATTTTCTAAGTGAGCCCTAATTATGTTGGATTCGTGAAAATTTGCATACTTATAGCTGAACACACATCAAATGACAAATCATAAAATTTTGAAAAAGTCGTACATTTAACCCTTTGGGCTTCCACATGCGTATTTTAAGCAATTCTTTCTAACTGAGCCCGTTATTAAATTGCAGATTTGAAATTTTGCATACTTATAGCAGAACACCTGAGGCCAGGTTACAAATCATAAAATCTTGAAAAAGTCTTACGCTTAACCCTCTGGGCTTCCACATATGTATTTTTAAGCAATTCTTTCTAAGGAAGCCCCTAATTAAGTTGGAGACATGACTTTTTGCATACGTATAGCTGAGTACCTCAGACCACACGACAAATCATAAAATTTTCAAAAAGTCATATATTATTTACTCCTCCGGGCTCAGACTTGTGTATTTTAAGCAATTTTTCTAACCTCCGCCCTTTTCACCCGGGGAGCACTTTTCCAACTTTTGCCGACACCCCTTTGACCATTCTTTCATATTATGCACCATAGCCTTACATATTTTAGTTTCACTTTTTACCGCCAGGGGCGCCTACTTATCTCGGGTGCTATGGGCTCAATCCCCTCGTCTAATATATCTACGGATAGTATGAAAAAAGGAGTTTCGTTCGGATAGAGGTTTGTTTAGAATAGAGTGCGCCCCTGGTTGCGAAATTTGGAACTAACAGATTTTTCAAAAGGATAAAGTGTTTTGAAAGGAAAATTAAACGAAACCCTCTGTGCGATATGTGATCACACTTACCCACTTGTTATTTTCAAAATCATCAGAGAAAAGGATATTTAATTAATTAAATTTGAAAATCCAGGGAGAGGCAACGTCCTTCCTCTGCACTGCCGGCACCCATAGATGAATGATACATAGTGTGGCATAAGCACATAACTTTATTTTTCACTTTCAGTACAAAACAGCAGGCCCAGCTATAGGATATTTAATTGGAAAATTTAATATAGGAACTTAATAGGAATTGTTGTTTCAGAAACAATAAAAATTTCGAATCAATACATTTCGTTTCAAAACATGCATTCAATATAGCAGTATTAAAATATAGATTTCAGCCGCAAATTGACAGTCAAATAGTTCGTTGTAGGAAATTTAAATTAAAATTGAATGTTGCTTGGTGGATAAAATAGTCACATGTAAACACATTTAAAGCATTAAGTAAAGTGTCTAAATATATTGTAACTTTACAAAAAGTAATGATATCTAACAAAAACATAGCTGTGAAAAAAGGCAGCCAAGTTCTGTAAAGACAATGGCAAGAAAAGAAGTGATATCTAAGTGGGTGCCAAGTTCAAATAAAATTCACTCAAACTTACCTACAGAAGTATTAGAGCATTTTTTAAATTGTTTAGAAATAAAAATTATTGATAGCATATTAATAATAAATCTAGAACTTGGCAAGTTTTTGATAAATGTTATGCCTATCAATTTCATGTCTTAATAAAATGATGATGTTAATATTAACAACAATGTCATTATAAAAAAATTAATATATAGTTACTATTATAAACAAATGACTCATGTTAAAGATTTGATAAACCAATAAATACACAGATACACTGCCGCTCGTCTTTGGTTATCACTCTAGCACCCACACTCCAGAAACCTCAATGCAAACAGACTAAAAGGCCTGAGAAAGAGACAGACACCCTTACGCTTGTTCTTGGTCATCCCTCTAGAGACTGCACCCCTTTAACCGTTCAGGGGCAAAGAGCTTTTATTCGTGACATGCTGAAATGATTGAATCACACCAGAATTTAAAAACAAATTTATTTCAAAATGGGTAAAAGCTTCTTTTCACGTATTTAATAAAATTAAACTTTTTAGTCCTGAATTCGAGTGTCAATGTGGCATTTTGCAGTTAAAATTAGGTGGGATATATTTTATTCCACCACCCTTCAAGGGAAAGGAGCTCACTCAAATGAAGGCTTCCAAACATGAAATAACAAGTTTTGATATAATAATGTCATTAATAAAAATAAAGGACTCGTAGGTAAAAACTTGCCAAATTCTAGATTTATTATTAATATGCTATCAAAAATTTTTATTTCTAAACAATTTAAAAAATGCTCTAATACTTCTGTAGGTAAGTTTGAGTGAATTTTATTTGAACTTGGCACCCACTTAGATATCACTTCTTTTCTTGCCATTGTCTTTACAGAACTTGGCTGCCTTTTTTCACAGCTATGTTTTTGTTAGATATGTTTTACATATGACACTTGCTGTAGCTGAAATTATTGCGGTATTTTTCTTCATTAATCATTGATACGATGTGTTTTAATATTAAAAATAAAAAGTTTACATGTATTAGAACTAACTATATGTACCTACATAATATAGTTACTTAAGATGGTAAATTCATATAAAAACTAGCAATGGTACCATTCAAAACAACTTTTTTGAAGTGCTATAGACGCTACGATGTCTCTAACCATAAAAAATTACAGGAATTAGCCTTCCCTCTCTCATAATATAAAAAAGGAAGGCAGGGCTGAATGTTAGCTTTAAAAAAGAAGAAAGAAAGAAAAAAGAGAGTAATAGGGGAGTGAGGAAAAGAAAGAACGAAGAAGGAAACATTCGCGTATCTAATTTTAGACTTCTTGGAGAGTTCTCCACTCTGCAGAGTAAAGCGTCGGTGGTGTTTTTGAGATGTAAAGGCTGATCCTACAGGTTTTGTTTTGATTGTTTGAACTCATAAATGGGAAAGCTGATTTTGTCAATTTGAAAACAGCCAGCTGTACTTCATAAGGTGGTATCTTTTACATAAAGTGACAGGGAGCGGGGTACATTAGTTGAAAATTGGATACAATTGGAAAGGAAACAGCTTCGCCAATATAATAAAACCACCCAAGAAGACTTCAAGATTTGAAAAGGAACTAGCTGCGATAAGCTTCAGCAATTTCACGTTGAATAAATGTTGATTCCTATTCTGCGAATTTCACCCCTAAATAATCTAATAAAGTCTGGAATAAATAGATTAAAAGATAAATAAATCGCAGTATTTAATGTACATTATATTACATTTTATGACAAAAATAATGTATAGCCAAAACAAATTTGGCTGGTTTCCTTTTAAAAGATGTTTCAAATCTAAACTTGCTATTTTCTGATTCTATCATCTTTCTCTCAAAATAAAGTGCATCAAGCCAGTAAATTTCAAGATACAACTCTCCTTCGATTTATGAAACGAATTCATCTGTTATTATATACTTTTATGAATAATTAAGCAATTTCTTAAAACCACTTTCAGAGGAAAATCTTGGCTACATCTGCTTTTAAGGCTGTGTATAAGCATTTTCTTCTTCTTCTTCCTTTTTAATGAACTGAAGATACAACATATTACTCATAATTTATTAGTATATCGTATGCTAAATCAAAGTTCTAAGCCATTCAAAAAATGAATAAAAAAGAAGACGAAGAAGAATTTTTGTGTGAAAAAGGATGCTACAATTACTTTACTTTCGTCCTTTTAAAACTTTTAAACAGACATAAAATAAAAACTCGCGATCTAAATTCAATTTAAGGATGATTTTGTGCAAAAAGTACTCCATGAGTAAATTTTTAGCTGCCAAACAAAGTGGAAAAGTTAAGCCGCTTAAAATATCATAGCCGAACACGAAAAAAAAAGTTTCGCTCCCTACATCTCTCCTGGTAGCTACACCTCCCATTTCTGCAGCTCCAGATTAGATAGCGAACATTTCTGTTGTAGATGAAGGTCTTCTTCGATCTGCTTCGCCCATTCCCTTATACACATCCCCATCTCCCTAGGATTCCAGAAGCCCAGCAAATTCCAGACAAAGATACGCTGACGCAGCGCACATTTCCAGAAGCATCATAAGTAGAAACGCCTAAAATCTACACAACCTCTTATTTTATCAGAGCATTACTTCTTACTCACTGGAAATCCAAAGCAGTAGCTTTAAAATTTTTAGCAGTTTATAATAATATACTGTGACTTGCAATCTTCTATGTTAAGGCTGTTCTCAACTGCTCTGCTCGACAAGGGCAAAACGTTTTGACACATTTACAAAATCATTTTTAACGGAAGGATAAATGCGAGCGATGCCTGCCTATGGAAGCGATTTGGAATCGAACCGTGTTTTTCATTTTTTGATCAATAAATTACCTATTGAGTTATAATTGATTTTGACCACGTAAAAAAGACTTTTTCACCCTTTTTGAGTGGTTTTTCCAACTTTCGCCTGGAAATTCGGTTCAAAACGTCCACTTGGACACTATTTTCTGAAAGATCTACTGCGTTTGCAAAAAAAAAACAAAAAAACAAAAACGGAAAACACAGTTCGATTACATAGTTCCTGAACAACAACAACTGCTAGTTTCATGTATTTTCGAACAAAAGTAAATTAAAACTTATGTCATAAAGTTGCCCTTTTGGATTTGAGAACAGTCTTAATGTCTGCATGCCTGCGTACGTATAGTTGTGAAATGGAAAAAAAGATATATGCAGAGTGTTGCCGAATTCGACCGAGAAATTCAGAGGGGTGATAGTAGGCATAGAGAATGAAAAATTACCATAGAACATGAGGTCGCAAACCACGTATTTAGTCAAAAATACAGAGTGTTCTACTCAAACTCAATTTGGGTCGACGGTAATAACTTACAGAAAACATAAGTATATTACAATAAAACTTTAAATAGATATTATCACCTTTGTTGTAATTGCGATAATATCAAAAACAAGCGATGGAAAATTCTGTTATGCGCGCCAGCAGTATGCACTTAACGTTCCACATTTGGGACTGTGATTATCAATTCATACAGTATCATTGATTGCTTGAGCACCCTGTTTTTCTAGAGCTTTTCGTGATGTTATCACATTTCACACAAAACAAGGTACATATCAAAAAGCAGAAAAATGCACGTTTAAAAATGCACAAAAAATACATGAAAAGCAGCAAACAGCTGTTTCGAATCTACTAGCGAGATTCTTCTTGATTCTATTTATAAGAAATCGACGAAATCCGTCCATTCTGAAAAGCATTCAAATTCCAACTCTAATAGAGTTGGATCATTTTAAAATCAGTCAGCAAGTTGCTAAAATCTTAAGAAGGTTTGATTTTAATGTTATTTTTTCTCCTGTTAATAAAATTACTTTTTCAAATCTCAAACGCCCCGTTGATCTCCTAGATAACTCGGGTATTTACCAAATCTATTGCCAGTGTGGCCTTTCTTATATTGGTCAGACTAAACATGCTCTTAGATTTCGTTTAAAAGAGCATGAAGGTTATGTTAAAAATCAGGAGCTCAAACGTTCTTCTATTGCTCAACATTCTTGGTCTTCTCAACATAGGTTCGATTTTTCCTCAGCCATCATTATCCAAAAATGCTCTTCTAACCTTGATCTTGATTTTTGGGAAGCTTACCACATCATTAAAAATTCTCACTCTTTAGTCAATGACTTATCTAGTACTCCTGATTTTCCAAGTATTCGGAAAGCATTCATTTAATTTCCCCCTTTTTTGGTTTCTTTTTCTCTCCTTCTCCGGTAGATGTCGCTACTTGTCAACCCAGTCGTTTCCAGTGCTTCTCTCTCATTGGTTGTTTTTGGCACCTTCGCTACCCGCATCGGGTATATAAGCCAGCGCGTTTCTGTCTATCATTTTGCTCAGCATTGCTTTTTCTAGCACGCTGTTCCTTTTTTCCTATCTTGCACTGAAGAAGAATCTCGCTAGTAGATTCGAAACAGCTGTTTGCTGCTTTTCATGCATTTTTTGTGCATTTTTAAACGTTGATTTTTCTGCTTTTTAATATTGTTGCACAAAGGCTTTATTTGCTATTTTTAAGGTACATATCGTTGCATTTTAATTGCAATACTTTTATTTTTATCAAAATTATTACCGTCAACTCCAGTCTGAGTTAGGATGAAACGGTGAAACTCCCTGTATTTGAGGCTAAATAACTGATTTGCGATTTCATGATATTCTATGGAAATTTTTCATCCTCTTGGTACCTACTATCACCCCTCTGAATTTGTAGGTTGAATTCGGCAACATCCTGTATTTACAATCACGCTCCACTGATCATCGAATAAATTGTATCATATTCTAATACGTATTTCATTTTATTTTCGTATATTCGCACATTTTATTTAACTCTTTTTAATGAAAATACATCTAATCAATAAAAGAAGAAAATGAATAAGTATAAAAGGAAAAAAAGGTTTTTTTTTTTTTTTTAAATCACTTTTTTACAAGTATATTGAAAGTTCATCTTGAAAACAATGCCTTTATTTTTTAACTGCAATTCATATATTTTTTTCCAAAATATTTCCGTTACAATACATTAATTTGGCGTGGGCACGAAACTCGATTATGAAAAATTCGTTGCTTTTTTTTATAACGCTTGGTAGAAAGCGTAAGCAAGTGAATTTATGAACAAAATGTTTATATAATTTTGTGCCCTTTTTCTTTTTTTAGATCGGAAAGCAGGAAAGAAAAAGACGAAACACTATTTAAACATAACTTTTTAGGATTTCTGAATTGATTTCTTAACGTATAATCGGAAATTAATTTAATATTAAATAATTTATTGATAAAAAAAGCATTTTTTTAAATATTGCACTATTCATTTTTTATGTATGATTTATTTTCTACTTCTTATTCTTTAAAATGTTTCAGTATTGCAATTTCACAATCATTTGGCCTATTTTGTTGAGCGTTTATTGGCGCATCATTAAATTCATTGTTGCTTCATTACCTATATAATTGTACGCGTTATAGAACACATATGTGAACGTAATTTTTTATTTCTACAGATCAGGAAGTGGGTTAAAAAATCTGTTAGGAAATTCCGTCTTTACATATATAAATACCAAGTTGAGTGTAAAAAATAATGTATTAGATATTGATAATAGCACACTTTTCAAATTTACACACTTGTAAAAATAAATTATAGGTCATCAAAGCATACTTTTTTACTTTCTTCTGTATACATAAGAAGAAAGTATTGGAATTGCGAAAATTTTCGACTTCCGTTATCAAGCGGATTTATACGTTTTAGGACGTCATGAACACGATTTGACATTTTTTTGAAAACGTCTGTCTGTTTGTATACATGTGATACAAATTTTGGGGAGGGGGGGGGGGTGCTTTATCTCAAAAATTACTGTACGGAATTTCATCTAACTTTGTATTCTGTTAGACCTTGACAAAAACTGGTGCTGATTAAGTTCGTGTGTAGATCGTTCAACAGGTGGCGCTGCTCTGTTATTCACGTGATAGCTACATCTCGTCATCTATGGGATAGAATTTGATCAAACTTCGTATTTAGTTAGACATTGAGATAAATTGGTATGGATGTATCTTGCTCAACAGGTGGCACTGCTGTTCTGTGCTTCACATGATTTTCACTCTTTCGTGATAACTTTTACCTCACCATTTTAGAATTTCGCCAAATTTAATATGTAAGATATTTATTTTAAATTATATTGTTTCAATTTTGACTCTTCCGCTCGAAAGGGAGCACTGCTGCGCTGTGTGTTTTACTATTTCAGGGATAAATATATATTAGCATTTATTGATTGAATGATATTTAAGGCTGTTCTCAATTGCTCTGTTCAACAAGCGCAAAACGTTTTGACACATTTACAAATTCATTTTTTAACGGAAAGATATAAAATTGGAAGGTCTAACTATGGAAGCGATTTGGAATCGAACTGTGTTTTCCATTTTTTGATAAATAAATTATCTATTGAGTTATAAGCGATTTTGATCACGTGACGTTTGTCACCCTTTTTTGAGTGGTTATTCTTCTTTCGCGCGGAAATTCGGTTCAAAACGCCTACTTTGGTACTATTTTCTGAAAGATCTACTGCGTTTGCAAAAAAAAAAACAAAAAAAAACCGGAAAAATAATTAGATTACATAGTTTCTGAACAACAACACCTGCTAGTTTTATGCATTTCCGAAAACAGATAGCTTAAAACTTACGTCATAAAGTTGCCTTTTTAGATTTGAGAACAACTGCTCTGCTCAACAACCGCAAAACGTTTTGACGCATTTACAAATTCATCAGAAAGATATAAAATTGGAAGATCTGACTATAGAAGCGATTTGGAATCGAACTGTGCTTTATCTATATCACTTTTTTATGGACACGATAACTTCCATAATTCTGCACAAATCTTTTCCAAACTGATACATAAAATCAAGGGGCATAAAATCTCGGTCAAGTTCGTTAATGGGCAGAATTGGACCAAGGGGGTGGAAATAAGGAGGGGTTTTGTGAAAGACGAAAAAACCCCATAACTTCTTATTTATAATACATATTGTCTCAGTTTAAAGTTATTATTACTTTTAAAAATGGGCCAAAAATTTATGTATGACAGATTTTTGATAAAACTAAGAATAGGCTCAGGGGAAAAGAAATAGGGTTTCAGGAAGAAAAAAAATCATAACTTCGTCAATTCTCAAGATATAAAAGATCATAAAGTTGCCCTTACTGACAGACAAACGACAGGAAGACAGAAAAGGCGAAATCATAAACACTTTTCAACTATGTTGGAAAGTTGTAAAAAGAAATTTACAATTCTTCTCAATTGATCGTCGAATGAATAGCATTGTATTGTATTACAAAACGGGTTTTCTTACTTATATTTTATTAAAATTATTACATAAAAAAAAACACATAATAAATATAAAGAAAGAATAATCATGCATGGAACAAAGATCACGGCATGTTTTCTAAATTTATACATACGTGAAAATAAATTAAAATTTATCATATAATGCTTTTTTCCTCAGGGAAATAAAAAATAACGAATTTTAAATGTTTAGTGATATAAGGTATTCGCAATCTTCAGCTTCCTGCATACATGCAGTGGCGAAAGCAAAAGAGAATTTACATCCTCAAATGATTATTCATTGAATGGCATTGTTATGTATATTTTGATCGGATTATTGTATTTTTACGAGGTTTCCATCATTTTATTCTAATATCTGTAAAATATGTGATTTTTTTTTTTTTCGAAGATTTTTATATTCTAGACCATTTTGATGTCTGCCTTCTTGCTTACGCACGCAATTGTAAATAAATAAATAAATAATAATAATAATTTAGTAATACTTTAACTTGTTACTGAATAAATGATGTTGTATTTTACATTTTTCTAAGCTTTATATGAAATATACAAGCATTTAAAGAACCAAAAATAAGAAAATTTACGTATTATTTAAAGCTAACGGCACACCCTCCGAATTTATAAACTTGTTAAAATAAATTATAATTTATCAGAAGATACCTCAGGTTAAATGAAAAGCATTACATTTTATTTATTTTTATTTATCTGCAGTGCAACATACAGCGATTTGCAACCTAGAATTAATGTCTGCTTTCCTGCATATAAACAACAGTGAAAGAAAAAAAGCTTTTACAGTTCGCTTCAATTGATCACCGAATAAATCGCATTACATTTGGAAACTTTTTTTCTCCCAACATTTCATTCAGTTTTTTTTGTCCCCCCCCCCCCTCCCCCCGAAAGGAAAAAAATCAATAAATAAGAAAGGAAATCATGCATTGTGCATAGATAACGTGATACTTACCGAATTTGCGCACTTGTTCAAAAAAATAAGTTCAAGAAAAACAGAAGGTTTTCAATTTATAGCAATTTAACATGTGTTTCGCAATCTTCAGTGCCTCATGTTTCCTTCCTGCAAACGTACAGTTGAGAAAAACAAAGAAACATGCAAACAAAAAGCAAGTGACAGTAACGTTCAATTGATCGCAGAATGAATTACACTGCCCCCCCCCCCCATGATCATTTCCCTGCACATTTTCTTTCCTTTTATTTTATTTTTGAAATGGAAAATGTCTAATCCATTTTAAACGCAATAACGAAAAAGCATGCATCAGGCATAGATCATGAAACATTTTCCAACACTAGGAAAATACTGTTAAGATTTTTTTCTTCTTTTTTTTTAACAATGAAATGAGATATCTAAATTAAAAAAAAAATGCATAACAGAGTAAAAATCCATTTTCAGCAATTGCTGTCATACCCGCTAATGTATGCAATTTCTTTCGTGGAACCTGTGAGGAATCTCACAGTATCCTGTATTTTAGCACTGAATGTATATGCACCACCTAATACGCTAAAGCTTAATTAAGTTTAAAAATGCATACCGTAGCTGAAAACGCACTTCCTGTAATTATCGACAATAGTTATTCCTGTAACAGATTTTTTTTTATGTGTCGCTGTAAATGAAAGATAAATCGTATGCACTCCATGATCCATAGAAAACATCTTGTAGTGAACCTTGGTGATCCATATCAATTTCCTTATACTTGATTAATTTTAACACAATTATTCTAATTTTCCTTCTTAGTGAAAATGTATCCAGACCAGGATTCGAACCATGGAACTTTTAGCTGAGGCTGACAGTACTCTGCCAGCTGAGCTATCCTGGACGAATCTGGCTGGCACAATTCACCCAGTTAATCTTTTTACAAGAGAATCTGGTCTGTTATTCGAAACAGTTCAACAAAATTGTGTTAATAATAATCAAATATAATTACGTATCCAGCGTATAGGAGCAGATTCCCAAAATTTTTAAGGAGCCAGTGGCTCCTAAACCCCAAAAATCCAGTCGCCACTTTGGCTCCTAACCAAAATCTAGTGGCCACATTGTGAAACAAACTCATAAAACAATAGTGTTTATATGAAAAAAAAATTAACAAAAAAACTCAGGAATTCAAAATGAAAAATAGTTTAATTAATAAATGCACATGTACAACAAAACACAGACTAATTACAAGAAATGTGCATATTTAATTTAATCCTAAAATTCTTGACTCTTTGATATTAAAAAAATATAATATAAATCTGGAAAAATCAGAAGATAAAGTTGGACAAGATACAATTGAATAACAAAACATGTATAAGCTCAGCAGTCATGATAATGGGAAATATTAGGAAAACTTTACTTCTTATTTTGATTTTGTCATATAAAAGTATACATATAAAAAAATTTAGGAATGTGTAAGATTATTTTGCACTATAAAAATCTCGCACTTCCCGAAAACATTTACAGAGCAAGAATATACCTCGCGTTAAGTATTTTTTCGTGCGAGTTTCTTTTTCTTTTTGTTCTTTTTTCTTCAGAGTTCGGAATACTCTCCCCGCAACTCCATGATCCAAAGCCCTTAAATAATCTCCATCGCATCGGGAACTTTGGACTGTCTCGTTAGTAGATCTGCAGTAAAGGAGTATTTATTTCAACTCTGGATTTTGGACGAAACCTTCGAAGAAATGCTTGCTTTCGCTGGTGTCCAAAGCAGAAACTTTACCATTAACGCGCTCATGTGCCGAGCTTCGAAGCTGCTAAGCTTTGTAGTGGAGCGGACATGCACAGAATTATATTCGAACATAATGTTCGGCAAGAAAGCAGTACATCACTGGGGCAGCGTTCACGACGGTAACTGAGATCGCAAAAATTCCCTGACTTTTTATCAAGGTCATACTTGATCTCGGTCAGTGAAAAGAGCAGGTGCTTTTCTATTTGCAAAAGAAAAAAATATATAAAAATTCCGCAACGAGGATTGGGAACAATGGAAATTGATCTCTGGCAACTAAGACACTGAAAGTTAGTCGCCACAGCAAAATATTTAGTCGCCACGTGGCGATTGGCGACCGTAAATCTGCACCTATAATCCAGCGTTTACTTGAAGTTCCATTACCTGCGATTTATTCTGTTGAGCTGTTTCAAATAACAGACCTGATGCTCTTATTAAAAGGTTAACTGGTGAATTGTGCCAGCCAGATTCGTCCAGGATAGATCAGTTGGCAGAGTATTGCCAGTTTCAGACAAATTGTCCCTGATTCGAATCCTGGCCACAACTCATACAATTTCATTATGTTTGAAGTAACGTAACGTTATTAAAATGCACCACAAACGATTTTCCTCCATATATCACATCATAATGTAGTATAATTCTTTTTTACATTTATGTAAACGAATTATAAATGCTACTTATTCCATTCTCCTCAGAAAGTCCATCTCAGTGATTTATATCAATTCCATTATGTTTGAAGTATCGAAACATCATTAAAATGCACCACAAAAATTTTTTTACAGTAATGGAATTCGTTTGTGAGTTCCTGTAAGCAATCCGTAACTGTTACTCATTCTATACTCCATAAAAAGTATTTTTTTGCCCACCTCTGTGATGCATATCAACTTATGTTAGAAGTACGGTACTATTAACCCCTTGCGGGGCAGTAGGATATTATATCCCATCTAATTTTAATTAAGATTCGCACCAGAAACTTTTCATTAAATTTTCTTTTTTTAACTTTGGTAGAAAAATGTTTAAAAATTGCTTTTCCTTATTTTGAAATAATTTTTTTCGAAAATTCTGGTATGAATTCAACATTACAGAAACACAATTGCTTGCCCCTGGAAGGGTTAAAATGCACCGCAAACGATTTTCCTTTATAAACGATAATATAACGGATGTATTTTGTGTGTATCTATAAACGGATTATAAATAAGGCTATACATTTTATTTTCAATATCGAAAGTTCTATAGTGAACCTCAACAACATATGAAAATTACATGACAAATCAAGTGTATTTATGAGAATTAGACCACTGACAAACAGACAGGCAGCAGACAGTAGTTAAGGCTGTTCTCAAATCAAAAAAGGCAACTTTCTGACATAAGTTTTAATTTATTTTTGTTCAGAAATGCATGAAACTAGCAGGTGTTGTTGTTCCGAAACTATGTAATCGAACTGGTTTTTCCGGTTTTTTTTTTTTTTTTTTTTTTTTTTTGCAAATGCATTAGATCTTTCAGAAAATGTTGTCAAAGCGGGCGTTTTGAACCGAATTTCCGCGCGAAGAAAGAAAAAGCATGCAAGAAGGGCGAAAAACACGTTTGTCACGTGATCAAAAGGGCTTATAACTCAATAGGTAATTGATTGATCAAAAAATGGAAAAAACTAGTTCTATTCCAAATCGCTTCCATGACCAGGCTTTCCAATTTTATACCTTTCCGTTAAAAAATGAATTTGTAAATGTGTCAAAACGTTTTTCGCTTGTTGAGCAGAGCAGTTAAGAACAGCCTTAAGCAAACCGAAGTCATTAACACTTTTCAACTATGTTGGAAAGTTTTCATAAAATTGAAAATGATACAACATACATAAGTTACACTTACACTGTACTCATTTCCTGAAGCAGCAAGTATTGATGATTAAAATAGACAACTTTCTATATTTTATAGAAAAATTCTCCTTCAGTAACAACATGCACGATTGAACTGGGGGTATT
The DNA here is from genome assembly GCA_963932465.1 of Maratus speciosus. NCBI lineage: Eukaryota > Metazoa > Arthropoda > Arachnida > Araneae > Salticidae > Maratus > Maratus speciosus. Next base: position 234,184,973 of record OZ010788.1, read on the forward strand.
TAAATGTACTAGAAAGCAAACAATGCTATTAAGCTATTCTTGCTGGACATTAATGCATTAAGTTAGGAATTATTTTAGTATTCATCTTTGTTTTTGTTCCAAATCTCACTAATAGACGGCGACGTACCCACTCACACTGCGAGAATGATCAAAATAACTTTAAAATGTCAAAACTCAAACTTCTTCTTTGTTACAATTTTTATATGAAGACGGCCCCCTAAGCTTATGGCTGTTCTCAAATCAAAAGAAGCTACATCTTGACATGTTTCTGAATTCATTTTTGTTTGGAAACGCGCTTGCAGGTATTCTTATTCAGAAGCTATGTAAAAGATCGGAGTTTTCTATTTTGGGGTAAAGGCAAGATTTTTTTAAATATACTGTCAAAATGGACGTTTTGAACCGAATTCTCGACATGGTAGGGCGAGAAAGGGAGAAAACTTGTTGTCACATAACAAGAATCCCTTATAACTCGATAAGTAATTTATTTATAAAAAATTAAAAACACTATTCAATTCCAAATTGCTTCTATAATTAGGCTTGCCAGTTTTATGCCTTTACGTTTAAAAATGTGCCATCAAGTTTCGCGTTCTCGAGCAGGAAATTTGAGAACCACCTTATCCCTTTTTTTACATTTTTTACAGAGATTTGGAATTGAACTGTTTCCATTTTTTGATAAATAAATTACCTATTGAGTTATAAGTGATTCTGATCACGTAGCATAGACGTTTTTCTCCATTTTTTGGGGTGATTATTCTTTTTTCACGTGGAAATTTGATTCAAAACGCACACTTTGATACTATTTTATGAAAAATCTATTGCGTTTGCAAGAAAACGGAAAAAACAGTTTGATTACATAGTTTCTGAACAACATCTGCTAGCTGCTAGGTTCATACATTTCCGAACAAAAATAAATTAAAACTTATGTCATAAAGTTGCCCTTTTGGATTTGAGAAGAGCCTTAAAAAAGACGATATTTTCTGCAAACTAATTATTTCTGTTTTGATCTGCATGTATTTGCAGATAAAATAGTGGGGTGTGGTAATTTTGTTTTTCTTTGGCCGACTGTTCATACAGTTGTAAAAAAAAAACGTTTCCAGTAGTGCTCATTTGTTTGCTGAATGAATGTTATCGTATCTACTCTTTTAAAAGAAAAAAATATCAATGACTATAAATAAAATCGTCCATATTAAATAGATTATGGCGTACTAGCATACTTATGCCGCAGAGAAACCAAAACACTTTCAGCAACTTATTAACTCGAAAATACTCGCTCGCTAACGTTCATCGTATGAGAGAATTTTTTTTTAATATCTCGTTTGCATTTCAGTATTTTTAAACCGGAAACATGTTTTGAAAGTGAAAGTATTCTCATAAAAATAAATAAATAAATAAAACCTGCAAACAAAATCGAAAAAGTGAAAAAGAGCCTTATTAAAGATCGACCTCAGCTATCGAATGAAAAAAAAAATCCTTTTAAAATATTGAAATGCAAGAGAGATATTTAAAAAAAAATTTCTTCCACAGGATTTACATTATCGAGTGAGGGTTTTCTTTTAATGTCTGCTTTTCTGCATATATACAGTTGTAAAAAGAAAAAAGCATTTACAGTCAAACTCTGTTCGATCACCGAACGATTACCAACGTGTGTATTCCGATGAACTATTTTGGGAAGCATTTTATTTATTTTAAGAAAACAAAACCAACGGGCTGATAAAGAAAAGCGTGTGTTATGCATAGACTATGGTGCACTTTTAAACTTATTCAATATTAAAGAATGTATTCTTTCTTTTCTTTTTCTTTCTCTTCTTTCCTTTTTCTTCTCTTTTCCTTTTTTTCTGAATTCATATATTTTGCTAACTACTTTGATAATATTAAAATTTTATTGAAATATTGATATATAAAAGCTGCATATTAGTATGTTCTTATACCTTTTGTATTGCTGCTGTTGTTTCATTATTCTTACCTTTCTCTCTTTTTTTTTTCCATTTTGATCTAGAAAAGCTTTGTTTTTACTTTTTTTTTCTATTTATGAAGCCTTGAAATAACTGTATTATAAATTTATTCTATTTGCACCTTCCTTTGCGTTTTTTTTTTCTTTTCTTTTTTACACACCGCGCATTTTCCCTCTGCTGCCGTATCTCTCTCACATGTACATAACTACAGAACTACTTAATTTTTCGGGCTTCGTAAGAGTATGCGGTTGAATAACTCGTAATCATCATATTAATGACAATTATCAACTTGCAATAATGATTAAAAAACCTCTGATATAACCAAATATAACCACTCAAACCAAAATAGAAGCTAGAATTTTTTCTCGGGAGTATTCGGAAATTTTCCTGCTTTTTATAAAAATGTTCATGAAATTCAGATCAACTTAAATTTTCTTTTACTGTTTGATGCTTAAGACCCTAAATATCACTTCATCTTAAATAGTTCGTAAAAAATTATTCTCGTAAAACTATTTTGTCAACAGCATACTTAATTTAAAGAGTTTTTAGAGATTATAGCTAGAGCAGTAGTTTCCTTATTTTTATTGAATTAAAATTTTAATTCATGAGGCACACATATGATTCATTAAAACTGTATGTTTATTTCTCTCTCTCTTAATCTATATTTAAAAAGATTAGAAATGAATTTCTTATCCTTTAGCACCGGATCCCGATTAAGATTGTCTGAGGCATAGGGTGTCAAAGATTTTAATCAATTGATTTAAATCAGCAATTAAAATCATGATTTTAATCAACCGATTTTTAAAAAAAAAATCATTGATTTAAAGCAAAAATTTTCTAAATGTTTAAAATGTCAAAAAATATATTAAAATCTAACATAAACATAATTTGAAAGTTTCTACAGGTATTTTGACTTATGAATAAACAACAACAAAAAAAAATAGCTTTAGATAATTGTTTCTAAGTTTAATTCATGAGTATTGTAAAAAATCAAAAACAGTTGAGTTTATAAAAAGCATTGTTTTTAAGTTTCTATCCAAATTAAAAGTTTAATTTAAAAATGATATTTAAATCTAATATAATTTGCAATGTCATAAATTCCTTTAAGTAATCAATTTATAAATAATTTTATGTAAAATTACACATAGCAAGTGTAATACATTTCTACAAGTAAAAGAATAAATAAATAATTTATAGCAACCTCAAGTTAAAGAAGAATGAAAGAATGACATCTTTTCAAAGGTAAATTGTAAATGAATGCATAAGAGAAAAAGAAATAATTGGTATAAAAATGCTAAGCTCAGCAAGAACTTCTTCGGTATAGGTTGAATAAATGTTTTTAACTTTGTAACTCACATAATACTAAATAAAAAATAATGATTAGGGATTGAAAAGGCAGCAAAATTTTTCTTAAAAAGAAAAAAAAATGAACCATTTAAACCTAATAATCCACATTGAGAGGTAATAATGCTGTTACTTAAATATTTTGAGGATTTCAGATATAAGTGGCTAAATTAGATTTATCCTATACGAATGGGTTTAACTCATTTTCATAATTTGTTTTGGTTATCATACACATACACATGTGTAAGTTTAGATTTTGGTGGTTTACAGTAATTTTCCTAAATACAAATGTAAAATGAGTTGCAAATAATATTTGTTAGTTTTGTTATTTGTGTTAATAACTAATGAATTACTTGTTTGCAGTTTTTATTAATCCTGTAATTACTTATATTTCTTCTAGGACTTTTTGTAAATGGTGCCGCATCATGCCCCTTTTGAAATTGGAAAAATGCACCATGCCTTAAAAGAAATAGTTGGAATTCACCTGTAGTCGTAGCCAAAGATTTCTTGTAAAAAACCTCCCCATTCAACAGTATTTCTAAATTCATATGGCCAAGATCTCGCAAAAACATAGAACTTTATTTCTTTAGAAAATACAGGGTATTATTAAATTAATTTATTTAATTGTATTTTTCAATTTGTTATTCATAAAATTATTAAAAATTAAGGACACTTTATTCATCATACTAAAAATTATTCTTTTTTTCCCCCCTATATCATTACTAAACACATTACTAATATATTTCCTCATGAAATAGTACCTTTTTTTGAACAAGCATCCTGTCCCTTTTCCTTTCTACATTATTATCATTTTAATAATTAAGTTTTAAAAGTGTATAATATGTTCCTAATTAGAGAGTTAATTGTTTAATAATTATTAATTTGAAGTAGTGTTAACTAATTAATATAAAATGCAGTTAATAATTTTAATAAATGTTAAATATCACTAGTATTTATAAAGTTTTACATAATTATTACAATATTAATGTATATAACATTATTGTATGATACTACCCAATGAAACTACTAATTTGCAATTTTTATAATTTCTGTAATTACTAACTAATAATTATAATTTTATTAATTAAAGTGTAAAAACATAGATTATGTTAGCAATTAGTGGTTTAATTGTTTTGGAAACCTAAACTCTTGGTAGCTATTCCGTATCTGAACGCTGGGAAAAAAAATCATAAAAATCCGATTTAAATCAAAAAAATCTGATTTAAATAAAAAAAAATACGATTTTTTTTTTTTTTTTTTTTTTTTTTTTTAATCATGATTTTTTTAAACCCTACTGAGGCAACAGCTTTTCAGGGCCCCCACAAACCAAAATAGAAGCTAGAAATCGGAAATTTTCCTGCTTTTTATACAAAAGCTCATGAAATTCAAGTTAATTTAAATTTTCTTTTAAGTATTTCGTAAAAATAATTCTCATAAAAATACTTTGTCTACAGCATACCTAAGTTAAATTGTTTTTAGAGAGTGGAAAAGTACAGGCAAGGTACTTATAGAGTATCTATTATAGTATAGAGTATTATCTATTACTTAGATATCCGAGTTTAATTGTTTCTAGGAATTTGCGAAATATTTTCAAAATCATTTTACCACTTTTAAGCATTTATGGGCGATAAGTTCACGGTCTAGTCGACTTGTGCCGTAATCATCCTTGTTTTACAGTTTTATATATATATACTTTGGTCTAGGGGGGAATGAACAAATAGAAATTATAAACTAAAAGGATTTTCAGGGAATTAACATATTCTTCTTTTATGATATATGGGTAGAAACTCAACAGGTAAAAATATATTACTGAATTCAAACAAAATTATAAAGATAATGCAAAATTACAGTTATGATGTAAATAAAAGTTTAAAATATTAATGCACTATGTGAATAAAAATATATATCTCTATTGATAAGGTAGTTATAATTTTTTTTTATTTATTTGCGCAGTCATTCTTCTAAAAGAAAACTTATTCTACTTAAATAGGTACATTTAGGCTTATTAATTCTTTTATTTTAGAAATAATATAATAAAATAATTATTAGCGGAAAATTCTGAATATTTACTTCTAAATTTTAAGCCATTGTTTTAATGAATATCATTAATAATGTGTTTGAATAGAGGACCTGACTATGCCTCTTAAGGCTGTTCTCAAATCCAAAAGGGCAACTTCCTGACATAAGTTTTAATTTATTTTTGTCCGAAAATGCATGAAACTAGCTGGTGTTGTTGGTCAGAAACTACGTCATCGAGCTGTTTTTTTTTTCATTTTTTTTGCAAACGCAATAGATCTTTCAGAAAATAACGTCAAATGGACGTTTTGAACCGAATTTCCGCGCGAAAGTAGAAAAATCACTTAAGAGCGGGCGAAAAACGGGCTTGTCACGTGATCGAAAACACTTATAACTCAATGGGTAATTGATTGATCAAAAAATGGAAAAAACAGTTCAATTCCAAATCGCTTCTATGGCCAGGCTTTCCAATTTTATATCTTTCCTTTAAAAAATGAATTTGTAAATGTGTCAGAACGTTTTTCGCTTGTTTAGCAGAGCAGTTAAGAACAGCCTTAAGGACCATGAGCACAAACTTGATACAGGACCTTGATGTGTGTACTATGTCGTTAGGTGAATTAATTTTCATGAAGATGTATGTCTTATGTAACTTTTCAATGTAATCATAATTAGACATTTTTAACACTATAAACAATATACTACAGTCAGGGGTGGCGTTTTAACCACAGCTCTCTGGGCAAGATATTTTTCACCGCCCCTACGAACGATATCTTCTAAAGAAATTAATACGTTTTAACCAGATATTTTGCATACTTTCCACACCTTAGTTGTTAGCGCGTCGGGCGGTTGTCCGACCTTGCCCCACTCCAAAGCTAACTACAGGATACATTAATGACAACACTGAAAAATTGACCGCATTGGTATATTTTATTTCTCCTAAGGCTTTTAAAAGGATAAGATTGGACAATAAAGTTTTTTTGAATCTGTTCAACTATTTTCAAAAGAGATCATTGCTTTACGATTTTCATAATCTAATATGCATAATATTGCTATACCACTACTAACTATGTAACTAATGAAACTTTAATGCAAGTTTTAACAAATTTTATCAACAGATTTGCGCTCCAACCCCCTAAATTTGAGGGTAGGACTTTGCCCAATGCAGTGATGACTTAGTCTGACACAGTTTGAATATTAAACAGGGACGAAAAATCATGCTCCAGGCACAGATTATGGAAAGTGTTTAAAAAAATATGCGAAGCATTTTCGTTTCTTGAATTGTTTCATTCACCAGAACGTTCTTTGAGAATCAAATATTCTTGAAATATAATGAAAAATACTTATATATGGCATTGACTTTTCAAGCTTTTCCCTCTAAAGTCGTTTTACTAGTGCAATAAATTCCTATCTTCATGGAAGTGTGCGATTAATTCCGCAGTATACAAAGAACATTTCTAAATAATATGAGATCAAATTTTTAACTTTTTTTTCTGGTTTTGCAACAGACAGCACGGTATAATACCCGAGATACACATATCACAAAAGCTTTATTTTTGTAATGTTTTAATTGAGGACATTCCGACAGAATAGTGCACAAACACAATGTGATCTGTATCTAATCTTGAAAAGAATTTTCTTGAAGCATGCAATCTTAATTACAATAAATACGATGATGATATTTTAAGTCTTTTTCTTTAGGAGAAAGAATATACAAAGAGAAATTTATTTTCGTCAAGTGAGTTATTTAATATGGCATATTAAGTTACACACTGCGAAATTTTTCAAAAGAGAACAGCTTTAAGTTGAATGATAATAATGCTGCATGAATAAAAAGTACGTTTTATAAATTACTTTCGGCAAATAAAGTTTGCAGTAAGATTGTAAAAGTCGGTATTTACATCGTTTTCTTGAAATAAGTTGTTAGATAACTTCTTTTGATGTACTTCTGGGGTAATTCTTCTGAATAATTTCTAGCATTTTAACTGGTTTAAAAAAGAAAACAAAAACCGTAGTCGAGAGAAAAAAAGGTGACAAAATGAATGGACGGGTGGATACTTGCTCCCCAAGCATCTCCTAAGGCTCCTGTACCGTTAGGCGAAGACAGTCGCGAGCTAATGCTAAACCTATGTGGGGTTTTTTTTTTTTTTTTTTTGCTAATATCTTGTTTGCATTTCGACATTTAATTTTTTTCTCTTTTTTCATTGGACAGCTGAGACCGATCCCTACAGTCGCACTTTTTACTTTTTCGATTTTAGTTGCAAATATTTTTTTAAAAGTTATTTTCACTTTCGGAACTGGTTCCGAGTCACGAATTCACGAAATCATCCTTTTACGATAAAAATGCACAGCATATAGTTACAGGTGACCTTGATTTTATATCCAACGATGAGTTGAAACAATTAATGAAATATGGTACAAAGTTTAGATTAAACAAGAAGATGAACTTAAAAAAATCTTTCAATCTATTCAAATCTACATTGCATATGTTTATACTCAATTTAAATTACAAATTCAATAAACCTATCCCCCTCTTCAATGAATGGAAATTTAAAATTTTGGATGAATTTAAATCATTTCAAATAAAATATATGAATGATTCTTCTAATTACATTTACCATAGTATAAATGTTAATTTAGAGAAGGAAATATCGAAATTGAAAAATACCTTTGTTTTTTGTTCAGTCGATAAAGCATCTAACAATTTTGCAGTTATTAGAAAAAGTTATTATGCTAATATGATATTTACTGAGCTTAACAATAATGTCACCTACAGTTTGTATAAATCTACTATTCAGACACTGATTAAGAAACATCTGGCCTTTTTAAAAAAGATTAATATTCCTCTGCCTAAAGTAAAAAATTTGTCATTTCCTTTTCTTTTCGTAACACCTAAATTCCATAAGATACCAATTAAGTACAGATTTATTTGTAGTAATGTAAACAGCATTGGAAATGGATTTAATCGCAAATTTGAGTAAATGTTAAAAAAGATTTTGAATATCCTAAAATTTAAGTATAAAGATAGTAATATGTATTGGATTATTTTGAACAGTTATGAGATCAGGAATGAATTAATTAAAAATGATATACAAAGTGTCCAGACATATGATTTTGAGAATCTTTTCACAAATATTCCAATTGCAGGGTTAAATGATGTCCTTTTAAAAGTTGTCGATTTAATTATAGCTGACACCGATTTAGATTTTAATTTATTTAAATTATTATGCAATTTTTGTTTATATAACAACTATGTTTATACAGGATCAAATATTTATTTACAGAATAATGGAATAGGAATGGGAACAAGTTATTCTTCAACGGCAGCTAACTTATTTTTATTTTATTATGAATTTCAATTTTGTAGTGTCAATAACGATGTTAATTTTCTGGCTTTCAGATATATCGATGATTTGATAATTTTGAACTGTGGTCGTGATTTTTTGGGGATATCATGTAACATTTATCCTGATATGCTGGTTTTGAAAAAAACAAATGAAAATAATAGTGCTGCAGATTATCTTGATTTGAAAATAAACATTTCAAACGGTATACACATATCAATCTATAATAAACGGGATAACTTTAATTTTGAAGTTAACCATTTAGTTAATTGGAGTTCAAATATCCATAAACGCGTTTACGTCAATATCATAATAGGTCAGATTTTTCGCTACTATAAACCCTGTTCGAATAAAAATTTATTTTTTAAAGAACTTTTTAATTTAACCAGCATTTTGTATTATAAAAATAATATACCTTTGAATTTCATTAATAAATATACTAGTTTTACAGACAGTCTTCATTTTTGAGGAGTTGCTATGCGATTGACAGTTAATGATTTGTATAACTTAAAGCCTTTTTTTTTGGACGGTTTTACAAGGATGTCTGCAATTGTGTGGCAACAGACATGGAACGTGCATGGACAGATTATGAATCATTGGAATTTGATTATTGTTTTTTATGGCTGTGTGGCTCGGATTTGGGTACAATAATTTTATTGTTTCAGTATACATTACATATACGTTCTGAATCAGTTGTATCTTCGAGATGCACTGTTTATTGTGGCGTCGGGTCCGGTGGGGGAGTGTTCGCGATATGCTTTCAATTGTTTTTATGCATTTGATTTATGCTTTGCGACACTCTGGCCGAAACCCACTGCCACTACTGAATAATAATATTTTGTTGTAAATTGTAATTAGTCTGAAACATTGCTGTGCTTTTCAAAATGCCCATCGCTGAAGAAGCCACAGCCTTTTGTTGTTTTTTCTTGTTCAGGTTATATGTTTAAATTTCTTGGATGTTTTATGGTTATACTTAATTTATTTATGGTGCAAGATTCTGGGTCTGACAAATGCATTTAATACATAATGTGCTATATATATATATATATATATATATATCACTTTCTTCTGGACACGATAACTTTCGTAATTTTGCACCAATCTCTTCCAAACTTATACATAAAATCAAGGGGCATAAAATTTCGGTCAAGTTCGTTAATGGGCAAAATCGGACCAAGGGGATAGAAATAGGGAGGGGTTTTGTGAAAACCGAAAACCCCCCATAACTTCTTAATTTTTGTACATATCAAATCAGTTTAAAGTTTTTATTACTTCTAAAAATAGGGCCAAAAATTTATGCATCACAGATTTTTGATAAAGTTAAAAATGGGCTCAAGGGGCTCAAAAATAGGGTTTTTGGGAGAAAAAATTCATAACTTCGTCAATTCTCAAGATATCAAATCCAATTAATTTTATTATAAATTTCCTTATCTTTATCTACAACTTTTATATTCACAAGTTTTTGATAGGACCAATTCGTACCGCAAAAAAAATTAAAAACGAAAACAAAAAGGGGGTTTGAAGAAGAAAAAAATCCACAACTCCGTCAATTTAAAAGATATAAAATCCCCATGAATTTATCATATATCTTCTTAATATTGTCTGCAACATCTATATAGACAAGTTTTGGATAGGACCAATTCTTACAGCAAAAACAAATTAAAAACACATAGCGGTTGAAGAAAAAAATCATCTTAGTAAGGGTGTATTCAAATCCAAACTGCTTATTTTCTGACTCATTTTACAATTCATTTTTGCGCTCAAAGGCTTCCAATTGGTACGTTTTCTTACTCAGAAACTATATAATGCACCGTAATGGTCGATTTTTAGATAGAGGCAGAATATATTTTTAAAAATGCTGTTAAAAAGGGCATTTTGAACCGAATTTACCGAAGCGGATAGTGTTGGAAAAATCATTGTATTAAAGATGCACTCAAATCCAAACTGCTTATTTTCTGACTCATTTTTAAATTCATTTTTGCTCTCAAACGCATTTAATTGGTAGATTCGCTTATTCAGAAACTATATAATGTACCGTAATGATCGATTTTTTGATAGAGGCAGAATATATTTCAAAAAATGATGTCAAAGTGGGCATTTTGAACGGAATTTCCCGAAGCAATTGTGTTAGAAACGAAAAATATTGTCCTTCTGAGAAAATAATTGTTTATATATCAAGTTTTAATTAATTGAACAAAAAATAAAAACACAGGTCGCTTATAAATCTCTTCAAAAATCACGTCAGCAAGTTTCATATATATATAATTTTTTTATTAAAAATGAATCTGGAATTATGCCAGAAATTTTCGAGTTTTTGAGCATCGAAAAGTTTTTTTTTTTAATACCGCCCTAACATGATTCTAATAAAACCAGCTATTACATGAAAAAGAAATAAAAACTCGTCAAAAGCGGCCAGATAAAATTGTTAAAGTGAATATATCTCTAATCATTATTTAGTTTTTCTTTGTGAAATTAGTATATTTGACTTCGAAATCTACCTCTGCCTGTAGGCCGGGCCGGCAGGGATTTTTTGATATATAAATTACTTACTGATTTATAAACGATTCTTTTCACGTGATTGCAAGTTGTTCTCCTTTTCTCGCGCTGTTGCATAGGAAATCCGGTTGAAAACGTCCACTTTTACAGTATTTTCTGAAAGATGTTTTGCGTTTACCAAAAAATGGAAAACGTCATTCCATTTCATAATTTCTGAATAAAAATACCTGCCAATTTCATGCGTTTCCGCACAAAAATAAATTCAGAGATGTGTCAAAAAGTACCTCCTTTGCGAAAGTAGGCAGAAAATTCTCCACTTAAATTATAACTGCAGCTAATGTTTATATAGAATTATTCTGTTAATTAACGGATTACTCCTGCTGTTTATCCCAGTCATCATTAAGGCTGTTCTTAACTGGCCTGCTGAACAAGCGCAAAACGTTTTGACACATTTACAAATTCATTTTTTAACGGAAAGGTATAGAATTGGAAAGCCTGGCCATGGAAGCGATTTGGAATCGAACTGTTTTTTGCATTTTTTGATCCATCAATTACCTATTGAGTTATAAGCGTTTTTGATCACGTGACAAACACGTTTTCGCCCGCTCTTTCGTGCTTATTCTCCGTTCGCGCGGAAACTCGGTTCAAAACGTCCTTTTTGTCACTATTTTCTGAAAGATCTATTGCGTTTGCAAAAAAAAAAATGGAAAAAACAGCTCGATGACATAGTTTCTGAACAACAACACCAGCTAGTTTCATGCATTTTCGAACAAAAATAAATTAAAACTTATGTCAGAAAGTTGCCCTTTTGGATTTGAGAACACCCTTAAATAAATATTTTACTGTTATTGTGTGATTATTTGAATTGCAAATTAACTATCAGATCATTAACTCCGTATGCTCTCGATAGTTAAAACTGTTCGCATATTCACACTGATTAATTTCTGATGCATTCTTAAGTCAATCGTAATTCGTAATTACATTAAATTTGCAGTTCTTGTTATTCACATACCAAGAAACTGAACAATTATTTTTTCCTATCTCTCTTTTATAAAGGGAAGAATATTTCAAAAAAGTGTCAAACGTGGCAATTTAAGACAATTGTCAGGATACGACAGTGATGGAAATGTTATTATTGGAGAGCAATCCATTATAATTCAAGATGTATAACCTTTATAAAAAAGAACAAGTTGGAAATTGCTCGTCAAACGTGGCAAATGAGGTGCGTTCGTACAATAAATAGTTTTATGAATATTTTTTGCACCGAATATTGTACTGGATGTATATTTTAGTGCACTTCATAAGTGCATATCAATTTCATTCTGTTCGAAGAAAGGCTGCAACATCATTAAAATGCACTTGCAATATTTTTTTCCCCATTGTCCGTAATGTAACGGAAAACATTTGACTGTCCCTGTAATTAAAGTATACATCCGATTTTCATAAAATTTTAAATGAGTCGACAAAATTCTGCAGCAACTATATATTTAAAATTTCAGGCCATTCGGAAGGCTGTAACATCATTAAAATGCACTTGCAATAATTTTTTCCCATTGGCCGTAATGTAACGGAAAAAATTTGAATGTCCCTGTAATTAACTTATATATCCGATTTTCAGAAAATTTGAAATCACTCGACAGAATTTTGCGACAATTATATATTTAAAATTTCAGACCATTCGGAAGGCTGTAACGTCATTAAAATGCACTTGAGTAGTGGGAAAGGAGAGTTCGATTCCGGCGGTGGGAGGAGAGAGGTGGTGGAAATCGTACTATAGTACGAGAGGGTTTAAGAAGAGTGTTAGAAAAGGAGATAAGATAGGATAATCTGATAAGACAATCTGATAGTGAGATAAGAGTAAAGTGCGGAAAGATCATGCTATAGTAGGAGAGTATTAGTTTAGAAAGAAATTATAGAAACTTTTCGAACGTAAGGAGTCGATCTAGATCATACTATAGTATGATAGGATAGGTGGGGGCTAAATTTTTAGACGGGGCTTAATTTCTCGTAGCATCTTAAGGTTTCAATGAATGTTCATATAAGGTAATGTTATACAATAACATAAGGGGTTAGGTCTTTTTGAGAGGAAGCTTATTTATTTTTTTGGATTCGACTTAGAGTTTGAACATGAAACGGAAATGAAAATGCTAGGTGGTGCCCTCTATCGGCAGGAAATGGAAACTATTGTAATTAGGTTTTTTCATAAAAATTTCACTTGGAATCGAACCTGATGTATTAAGATTAAATGATCAAGACATGATATTAACAGTACAACCTAAAGTAGAACCCGTTTCAGATAATGAAGTGGAATCCTCTGTATCAAAACTGAAGTCACCTTTTTTATGTACTATTTGCAGCAAGTCTTTTTTGCGAAAAGGTAATTTAAACCAACATTTGATCATACATTCAGGAGAAAGACCATTTGTATGTGACATCTGTCAAAAAACATTCTCTAGAAAGACTGTTTTGAATCGTCATAAATTATCTCATTTAAAGATACCTTCGCAACATAAATGTGATTCATGTGATGAAGCCTTCTCAAGAAAGTCTGACTTATTAAAACACAAGAAGATTTACAAGTCCTCCAAGCAGGATAAATGTAGCGAAATGAAACCAGCTTTATACGACCAAGAGACACATGTTTCGGATATTGGAATACCTCCTTTAAAGATAAAGTCCTTTGAATGTGGAATTTGTCATAAAACATTCATGCAAAGAACTGATTTAAAACGTCATAGTATAACTCATTCCAAGACAGCCAACTGCATATAAATATGATCAATGTGGAAAAGACTATTTCAGTAAGTTTTTGTTAAAAAGTCATACGTTAATCGCACATCAAACACCCTATTTGAAGAAAAAGTCCTTTGAATGTGAAATTTTTCATAAAACATTCATGCAAAAAACTTATTTAAAACAGTATAGTATAACTCATTCTAAGACAACCACTTCATATAAATGTGAACAGTGTGGAAAAGACTATTTAAGCAGGTTTTTGTTAAAAATTCTTATGAAGTCTCACGAGAAGACTCTCAACTCATACAATTGTGATAAATGTTCCAATTCATTTTCATCAAAGTCTATTTTTACTAAACATAAAAAAATTCATTCTAAGAAATATAAATGTAATCACTGTAACATTATCTTTTATCTCGACTTTGAGTTTATACATCATCTTATCAAAATGCATAAATGAAAACTTTGACTAAACATTAAATAAACCACATTGACTAAACCATAAATTGAATATCAACACCTTTCTAAAATTATTTGTCTTTCTATAACTATTGAAAATGATTAATAAATATTATGTAAGTGAAACATATTTTGTCTTTTTATTTTTTTGTTCTAAAACCATTTCAAATTTTATCTAAGAAATTGTATTCAATTAAGAAATTAGTTACTATATATTCATATAATATTTTACTAAATAGAAAATACTCATGGGTTATTAAACAGCATTTTATGCATATCCATACTAAAAAGAGGGTTGCAACCAAAATTAGTCAGCGAAAGTGACGCCAACTTGGCGATATCTCTAATATTTCGCCAAATTCCTGTAGACATTCATTGTGAACCAATAGGGATTACTCGCTTACTAGGTAAATATTTACTAAGTATTCATATAATATTATACTAAAAAGAAAAAATAAATATCATATTTCAAATTTTGTTTAAGTAATTGCAAAACATTTAATAATATTTCTACATAATATTTACTAAGTATTCGACTAATATGTCACTAAAAAATATTCAACTAATATTATACTAAAAAGAAAAAATAAATCTTAACATCTTAATGAATACTTAGTAACTATTCATTTAATTGAATACAATTTTTAGTAAAATGTTATGTGAATACTTAGTAAATATTATTTAATTGAACACAATTACTTAGACAAAATTTGAAATATTATATATTTTTTTCTTTTTAGTATAATATTATATGAATACTTAATAAATATTTATTTAATTGAATACAATTTCTTAGACAAAATTTGAAATATTGTATTTATTTTTTTTCTTTTTAGTATAATATTATATGAATATTTAATAAATATTTACTTAATTGAATACAATTACTTAAACAAAATTTTGAAATATTATATTTATTTTTTTCTTTTTAGTATAATATTAGTTGAATATTTTTTAGTGAAATATTAGTCGAATACTTAGTAAATATTATGTAGAAATATTATTAAATGTTTTGCAATTACTTAAACAAAATTTGAAATGTGATATTTATTTTTTCTTTTTAGTATAATATTATATGAATATTTAGTAAATATTTACCTAGTAAGCGAGTAATCCCTATTGGTTCACAATGAATGTCTACAGGAATTTGGCGAAATATTAGATATATCGCCAAGTTGGTGTCACTTTCGCTGACTAATTTTGGTTGCAACCCTCTTTTTAGTATAGATATGCATAAAATGCTGTTTAATAACCCATGAGTATTTTCTGTTTAGTAAAATATTAAATGAATATATAGTAACTAATTTCTTAATTGAATACAATTTCTTAGATAAAATTTGAAATGGTTTTAGAACAAAAAAATAAAAAGACAAAATATGTTTCACTTACATAATATTTATTAATCATTTTCAATAGTTATAGAAAGACAAATAATTTTAGAAAGTTGTAGATATTCAAATCAATTTATATGTTTAGTCAAAGTTTTCATTTATGCATTTTGATAAGATGATGTATAAACTCAAAGTCGAGATAAAAGATAATGTTACAGTGATTACATTTATATTTCTTAGAATGAATTTTTTTATGTTTAGTTAAAATAGACTTTGATGAAAATGAATTGGAACATTTATCACAATTGTATGAGTTGAGAGTCTTCTCGTGAGACTTCATATGAATTTTTAACAAAAACCTGCTTAAATAGTCTTTTCCACACTGTTCACATTTATATGAAGTGGTTGTCTTAGAATGAGTTATACTATGCTGTTTTAAATAAGTTTTTTGCATGAATGTTTTATGACAAATTTCACATTCAAAGGACTTTTTCTTCAAATGAGGTGTTTGATGTGCGATTAACGTATGACTTTTTAACAAAAAATTGCTGAAATAGTCTTTTCCACATTGATCACATTTATATGCAGTGGCTGTCTTGGAATGAGTTATACTATGACGTTTTAAATCAGTTCTTTGCATGAATGTTTTATGACAAATTCCACAT